>JASDQU010011699.1:125055-137586 GCA_032191745.1 Picea mariana | reverse complement strand
GAATTTAACCAACAAAAGCATCGACAAAGCCAAAATTTCTTCAACTTGAAGAACCTTCCAGGTATTCCAAAGCGTTATTTTCATTTTAATTATAAAATGAAGTCTTCCAAGCCTGTAAAATCCAATAGAACCCCATTTGTACAAGAACAAGACTTGGGCGATAGGGATGGAGAAGTGTTCAATACTACATTGTCTTTTGATTTATTTGAAATTCACCAGTTAACTATAGAATGTTTTAGGGACCTCCATGACTTTTTTCATGCTTGGGCATCTGACTTAGCCAAATTTATAGTTCTAGAGACATATAATTTCTCATAATTTGTATCTTGGTGTTCTTCAATTTATGTACCTTTAAAAAGATCCTTAATATCAAAGAATTGGTCAGTTTTTTTGTGCTAGATGCTCAATCAATTTCTGAAATGTTAAAATTGGTTGAAACCCGTGAAAGTCAAATTCTAAATGAAGAAAAATTGGCTTCAAGTTTTAAAGAATTAAATCCTCAAGATAAAAACGACTTAATTCAATCATATCTAGACAAAGACACTAATGTTCTTGAAAATATTTCTACTTATGATACCAACATATTTCTTGAGATTTCTAGGCAAGTCATAGAGATTATGTGTACAATTTTAGGTTATGACAATGACAAGACTGTTGATGAGAGTATTCTAGGTTTTATGCCCTCCATCTTCCCATATTCTTTTAAACCCTATATTAAGTTTGAATATGCCCAATATTTGGATAATACCCTTCTTTTCCAATTAGTAGAATTAGGAGTGAGCATATGTTGTAGATTTCAATCTTATTTGGTGTACCTATTCTTGTATTTTCAAGCTATTAGACTTCAACATCTTGAATTGAAAATAGGGGATGGAATGGGTTACCCCTACTCAGTAATTCACTGGACTACCTTGGTTAGAAATAAACCCAAAAATAAAGGATTCTCTGAGTTTATCAATCATTTTATGCTGACAAGTTACACCATTATACATGAAGAGGTTTATCCTACAATTTTTCCAAAGTGTAAGAAACACTTACAGTTGAAACCTGACACTAAAGTAGGATATTGGTATCTATTCCAAAACCATACAGAGATCATTATTTATGGTGTTGAGGTTCAACCTTTCTTGTTACATAAGTTTTTAATAATAATTTTTTTTTCTTAGAATACATAAGGAAAAAATTAAATTTTGATCATATTCATTTTTCTTCCAAGAAACAAAACGTATCTTTCAATTTGAAGAAAGAAGTTGGACCATTTATTGTAAATACCAGATAAACATTGTAGGTGATAAAAAAATTGCTTCAAGAAATGGGTTTCCATCCGAGAGAACAATGTATGTATGATCCATATTTAATCATTAGCACTAAAATAATGTAACATGTAATAACTCCTTATGGTCATCATAGTAAACCTCAATCAGAAGAATTGGCTAATCAAGAAAGTTGGAAAGATGTGTATAGGATATTTCAAGTCGAAGTACAAGATTATGATCAATTATAACAACCATCAATTATTGAAACTCCATAACAACATGAGGAGACCAATACAAGAAATCATTTTTAATCTTCTCATTGTCTCATAAGTGGAAGAAGAACAACTGAGTAAAAAATAGAGGATGAAAGAATAGTCAGAAGACAAGAGTCAATTAATTTAGAGTATATCAGAGGCATCAACAAGCAAACCTATTTTCATAGTTTCCTTTATTGGGTTAGCAAGTATGGAAATATCAAAATCCCAAGAAGGAAATAAAGTTGTAGAAACAAATAAAATAAAAAAAGAAAACATTTCTCTCAGTTCTTAGCAATGAAGAATAAGAATATTATAAATATCAAGAAGGATATATATCCTCAACTTTTGGAACATGGATACTCACAAAGTAGACTACTATATGCTCTAGATTATGAGAAAGAGTTCCAAAACATCTTAATTTGGAAATATTACTTGTATTTTGATGCAAACAAATGATATTGAATGGAAAGGTTGAAGCTTTGGATGATTGATTTGACAAGTAGAAAAAACAAAAGTACCTTGTTGACATTTCTTTCATATTTAGGTCAGTTTCATTGGGTGGTCACAGATAAACTATTACAACAAAGGAGGGTCCATTCTAGACACTTCTTGGAATCCAAAGACAACCTAGAAACCCTTAAGGTACTATATGGCCAAGTCATCCAAAGGGTATAATTGCAGGAGCAGTTTGGTATATTCATCCAATAGTGTAAAAGGGACCAGTTCAAGGATCTTGTCATGTGAGGATAACTCTCTTAACACCTATGTATTTATATATGGACTGTGAAGCAATAATATTGCACACCTGTAGCTTTTTTCAACATCTTAACACCTGAAATGAGATCTATCCATGCACATACTTGCTTAGAGAAGAAGGTATTTTAAGGGAAGAATTGGTTGCAGGTTTGTTGCTCCCCATGAGTAAATATTTTGGCAAGATTTACAACACCATATCAATGAGTGTTACATGGAAATATGTTAAAACAATGCATTTCTTGTATATCACTTGCCTCATAATCATATATCAAACATGACTCATATCTTACAGCTATTCAAAATTGCAAATTCACATCATAATATTACTATTTTGTTTAGTTGTGACCAGATTTGCATTCACACGACATTTTGTGTGAAGGAAAGGAAATAGATTTGTTCTTAATGGATGGTTGTACTAGATTTTTTATTTTAGAAGCTTGGTACCTGTAGTTTATTTACAACATAAATATAATAATTCACGAAGGAATATTTTGGATCAGACCTCATCTCTTTCATGAATTTGCAGAATGCTTTCTAAGAATCTTCTAAGATACTACATTTGGAATGCACTGTAATAATAACATTTGTAGTGAAGAAATCTGAACCAAATCCATATTTGGTACTATGGGCATGGACTATCTTACCCAATCTAGAAATTCCACTCTAGTACATTCCCTCAGAACATTTTGACAAAGGTGGAGTAGCTAAGCTCATACCCATTAAACACATCTTATATAACACTCTAAGTACATCCTCATTGCACCCATTTTTTGCATGCCCATAAATCACTGCATTCCATGAGACCATTCTTTTTATTAGAATTTTATCCAAATGCATCATGTGTGTTGTAAAATTAATTTTATTTTTATTTTTTTAAAGTTATTAGAAATCATAGAATTAATAGGCTTTTAATTAAAAATTATTGGAATAAAACTTTATTTTAGTAAGTTTTGTAAATTTTTTTGTTTTACATATGCATGTTACAATGAGAAAGATTTAATAATGATCAATGGCTACCATTGAATTTATCCCCCCCAATATGCACGACATTTTATAGAAAGGGGGGGTCTGAAATAGAATACCATAATTTTCAAGGTATGTGAAGTGTCGACAGTGGGACGCGTTTGTGGTGTAAACCCCCTTCCCTCCAAAGGATTGCTTGATCTCCCAGTTTTGGATCATTTGAGTTTTTGAGTCAGAGCACCTCCTTGGGTCCCTGCGGGAACCGAAAACTATCTTACCCCCGCCCCCCCCCACACACACATAATTATCCTTATATGACCATGATTGTGACCGTGGGTCAATCCCTTCATGCCTCGGACTTGAGAAATATCCTGAATCCTTCTCTCAGTTTTTCCCAAAGTACTCTTCTCCGAGGTTCTGGACTCCCACCATGCATTTCCTTAGATTCACTGACCCCACTATGGTTTGGAATTTGCGACCTGGATAACTCTAGGCCTTTTGCTTACAACCTTTAACCTTCTGATTCCTGAACTCCTCAATATGTTTCCATGTTCTCTCCTATGATCAATGATTGATATTGAATCATGGATTTAGACTTCCCGACTTGGTCTTTGTCAAGTTTTCAACTTGTTGAACCTATGAAGTACTGAAATAATTCATGGTTCTCCTCCTTACAACTTCACCAGATCTAGTGGTATGGGATCATTTGTCTCCTTCTAAGAATGAATCTTGCACTCATTGAATTTCAATGAATATTCCAGGGACTTCTTCCTTGAGCTTCGTTCTTTGATTTGTTCTTTTGAAAAATCTCTTCGAACCTTAGTTGGATTCCTGGTCTATGCACACTTTGCAATATATTTTCCTCCACACTCACTCCTCTGTGGATGACTTCGCACTCCTTGCAACTATCCTTTAACTGTTTCTATCTCCCGTGACTGCAATCACGTTACACTTCCTGAGCTCTAAATTTGAAAACTCTGTCACGCACCCCTTGCAGACATCAATGCACTCCTTGCATACATATAAGCTTCACTATCTCTTCTGAGCTCTTGAGTCAAAACTGACTCAGTCATGCACTCCTTGTGGGTGTTATGCACACCTTGCACTTTCTCAATGAAAATAAATGATTGAAACTTATCTACCTCTCACAATGACTCATACATTCAACAAATCAAATGTAGTCATGGATTCAAGAACATAAATAATAGAGAATTTAAAAATAACAGAAACTCTACCATTCATTTAGATAGACACATAACAATACACATTTGAGACAATGTTCCTCTGTTATATTCATCCAACTTACATATATTCATATAACATTTCTCTGTATTTTCTAGCTCTTAGCTTACAATGGCAATCTACATACTAGATTTAGCAGCCTCTCCTCTGCAATAATACACCAATTTACATAAAGGGACTCTCTTGAGTTCTTCCCTCCAACTACTCTACACTATCTTAATGGAATTGAATTCTATCAACTACTTAACACTTATTACAATAAATATCAAGTCAGACAAATAAGAGTGCAAGCTCTAAATCTATACTGTGATCGAATTCATAAAACAAAATACATTCCCCCATCAATCTGACATGATGGCTCAGCCTTTAGTCATTAAAGACATTCATAACTAAAAAGTTTTGTCAGATATCACATTAATACATTTATCTTTTGAAATTAAAAAATGTTTCAAAATATGTGCTAGTGCACCCAACTATCTTCCACACTTGCTCTTTGCTAGAGATGCTCCTGCATCAGTCTGGGATCCCTTCCTCGTGGTTTTCAAAAAAACCACGAGACCCCTTGAAATATTTATGGTCATGTACTTAAATATATTGACACACCAATGAAATGGGAATGACATGGAAGTGACATTGCAACATGATGTATACAAAGTAAGATTGAAATGAAATATTATCGTTTAAAATATGTTTTCCAGCTATTGTTTTAACCAATAAAGACACTTCATGTGCCCCAAAGGAAATTTTCAACAAGAAAAGGGTAAAGTCTATGGTTAACGTACGAAACTTGTGGTAAAAGGTAAATTGTTCCATACAGAAAATGAAAAGCATACTATGGAATTTATCCAACAAAAGTGCTGACAAAGAAAAAATTTCTTCAACTCAAATAACCTTTCAGGTATTCCAAAGTGTTAAGGTGAATTCCCCCTATGGATAGGTGAAACCCCACTTTGATCAAGAACCCTTCTTTGATCCAAGATAGAAGGGAAACAAATGGTAACTACTTTTCTTTTAGGTCTCTTTCGACAAGTAGAATAGAAGAGAGAAATGGATGACACACCTTTTTCTGATGGTTTTCCTTGCTGCTGCAACCTTTTTACCTTGATATCCAAGCTCCTAGGTGCAAGAAAATACCTGGAAAAGAACAAGACAAGATCCCTTTCTTCCACACTATAATGTTAAGTAAAAATAGTTCTATCTATGATGATTTTCACAACAATAGACATGTAAACACTTAAACACATAAACATTAAAGGAATAGGCCAAGTTATCTATTAATGGAAAAATGAAAAAATGAATGTACTTACAATATTTACCTTGATGTTGCAGCAACCTCCTCCAAGCTCTTCGTTCCAGCCCCTTGTATCTCACACGATCATAAGTATGATGTTCTTAAATTATCTTCCCATTTTTCACTCAAGCATGACCCTCATTATATATTGGTTTGAGTCATAACAACTTCAATATATCTTGGGAAAATGGTTGAGTATTTATCTCATAAGGTTGGGATTTGGTACCTAGGATGGAGCAAAGAGATATGGTTCGAATCCTTGACCCAAAATAACTCATGTCTCCCCAAATAGTTCCCTTAGAAAAATGTGAAATGGTTGCAACCTCTCCGTCGCTCCATTAACTCTGAGTATAGGGAGACTATCACTCCCTAAGACAATCTAGGGGAGTGATAGTCCAGATTTCATCACTCCTTGTGTATGGGAAAGCGGGAGATGATCCTGAAATAGGGCCAAAAACTTAAGGAAAAATATGGTATTTCGACCTTCAAATGATGTATTTCTCTTCCAAATTATCTAGGGAACATGAAAAGTACTCTCACATGGTCATGAATTTGTGACACTTATTAAAGTGCATGTAACACTTAAAAAAGTGCATGCGACACTTAGTAAGATGCATCTGAAACTTGATAAAGTGCATGCAACACTTAGTAAGGTGCATACAAAAATTGATAAGGTGCATACGACACTTGATAAGGTGCATATGACTCTTGATAAGGTGCATATGACACTTATGAAACTTAGTAGAATGTGATCCATAAGTGCGATACTTAGTAGAATGTGATACATAAGAACGACACTTAGTAGTGTGGGAATTTGGTGTGTAAAAGATGCCCCCTAAAGTGTGATATTAGAAGAAAAAATAATGGATGAAACACTTTACCAAAAGATGCATGTGAGGGTGTTGGAATAGGAGAGTTGGATGAAATATGAAAACAAACATCAAATAATATATATGTATCATCCCCGAGGTAGGTATACCCATGCTCAAAATAAACTAACTCAAAGCATGGCCGCCAAAAAATACACCGCAGATCCATGAAATCAATGACTAAGGATATGGCCACCAATAATACAATGTGGATCCATATATCCATGACTCAATTAGGTCGTATCCATGAAATAATACATAGTGGAGATACAATATGACAAAACATAGCCACATACCAATACAAAGTGTATCTATGTGATAGCATATATATATCAATGAGATCGCCAACATCATGACTGTTAAAAAAATAGGATTGTGGAGCAATAAATAAAACAAATGCGGAAATAAACACAAAATATACACAAAGAAATTTCCAGGTCCTTCCTTTATTATTATCTAGCAAAATGAAGGGATACAACCTACAACACACCCACTATAATTTCCTCTTCTTTCTCTCATGGTATGCTCTCTCAGAATACAATATTCACACACATACTTAGCCACAATAAAATTATTTCATGAAAATAGGGTTTCCTTCTAGGGAAAAAAACCCTAACATAACTTCTATCGTCAGATCCACGACCTTATAATGAATGGTCCATATTGACTACAAAATTACAATATTTTACAAAGCAAATTTTCCCAAATTTTCACTTTGGGGGTGCTGTCCCCTAATCCCCTACCAGGGGGGGTTAATAGAATTGTTACCTCCCCCTCCCTACACCCCCTGGTGACATTTTTTTGGGGCGAACTCCCCCACACCCTCCATTAGGGAATGGGGTCCAATCATGGATGAAAAAAACCCTTGAATCAAGAAGACAACCAAGCTCCACAACCAACAATCTCCCACTTGGAGACTAATAAAAAATACTCCACTGTTGTTGTACCTACTGGACTATACTCCATCTTGGACCTAAAAAATTTATCATCTTCACCTTCATGCTTGAAGACCAATTGAAACTGAGTAAGAGCTCAATTTGTCCCTGGTTATTACTTTTGTTAATATGTCTAGAGGATTTTGGGTAGTATGTATATTTTCCAACTTCAAATGTCCATATTCCAAGACAGATTGTATGAAATGGTACTGGAGATGTATATTTTTAGTCTTAGAAAGGAATTTTGATTTCTTTGTAAGATGAATGACACTTTCACTGTCACAATACAACCTCCTATTCTCCTGATTCTTTCCCAATTCCTCCATAAACCTATGTAACCAAATCATCTCTTTACTAGCCTATGTAACAAAAACATACTTTTCTTCCGTTGTTGAAAGTTTAACAACATTTTATAGTTTTGAAATCCAACTTACTGATGTTCCACCTATAGTAAAAACATACCCTAAGGTGCTCCTCCTGCTATCTTTATCACCTGCCATAATTGAATCAACATATCCATGTAGAATAATGTTTGAACATCCAAAAAATAATGCATGAGTGATAGTACCTCTCAAATACCCAAGAATTCACTTTATTTACTCCTAATGTTATTTACCTGGATTTTTCATATACCTACTCACAACTCCCCCTGCATGTGCAATATTTGGTCTTGTGCAAACCATCACATACATCAAGTTTATAGTTGCTGATGAATAAGGGACTTTGGAAATGTGTTCTATCTCCTCATGTGTCTTGGGATACATTTATTTGGTTAATGTGAAATGGATGGCCAAAGTTTTACTAACTGGTTTTGCATTCTGCATTCTAAACCTCTCCAACACCTTCTCTATGTACTCACCTCGAGACAATTTCAATTTACGATTTTTCTTGTCTCTTGTTATTCGCATACCAAGGATTTTCTTTGCAACACCCATATCCTTAATTGTAAATGAATTTTCTAATTTACTTTTGAGCACATTTATATCCTACATGCTAGACCCTGCAACAAGCATGTTATCTACATACAATAGAAATATAATATAGATTCCATTTTCTATCCTCTTAAAATAAACACAATGATTAGAATGAACTATAATATAACCTTGTTTTGTCATAAACCCGTAAAACTTCAAATACCATTGCCTTGGATCTTTATTTAGGCCATACAAGCTCTCCTTTAACCTACATACCAAATTATCCTTCCCTTTGACCTCATACCCCTATGGCTTCTACATATAAATCTCTTCATCCAAATCCCCATGGAGAAAAAATGTTTTTACATCTAACTGATCAAGATGAAAATAGTCTACTACTACAAGACTTAAAATAGTCCTAATTGAAGTCATTTTAACAACAGGAGAAAACATTTCATCAAATTATATACCTTTTGTTTGTGCAAAACCCTTTACAACAATTCTATCCTTGTACCACTTTTTTCCTCCATCTTCTTTCATCAACCTGTAAACCCATTTATTATGCAATTCTCTTTTTCCTAGAGGGAACTGAACCAAGTCCCAAGTCTATTTATTTACCAAGGAATCCCTTTCATTTTTCATGCCTTTCTCCCACTTCTTTTTAGTTTCTACCTGCATTGCCTCTTCATAACTTTCTGATTCACTAGAATCAATAAACAGTAAATAATAAAATGAAGGAGATTATCGTTCAGGGGATCTACTTAACCTGGTAGATATTCTAACAATACTTTCACGAGTTTGAGGTACCTGTTGCTCTTGTTGTTGTAAATTTTGATTTTCTGGTACCTTTGGAATTTATTTTTTAGTTATCTCATCAAGCACTGTGTATTCTGGTTTTTCTTTTTCTCATTTATTTCCCTGCAACGTATCTTTGTACATGACCTTCTAATTGAATATGAAATCTCTAATCCTAATGATTTTACGATTTTCATAATCCCATAAGCGATAACCAAAATCATTAACACCGTATCCAATAAAGGTACACTTCTTGGACTTTACCTCAAGATTTGTTCTATTTTCTTTATCAATATGAACAAATGCTTCACAACCAAAAGTCTCTAAAAACAAATAGTCTAACTTTTTACTTGTCCATTCCTCCCATGGAAATTCACCATCCAAATATATTGAAGGTCCTATGTTTATTAAGTAAACAACAATATCTACAACATCTTCCCATCACTGTAAGGGAAACCCAACATGCAATCTCATACTCCTTGCACGCTCCATGATTGTCTTGTTCATCCTTTATGGCACACCGTTTTCTTATGGTGTTCCTAGAATTGTTTTCTCTCTACAAATCGCATGGTATGAACATTAATCATCAAACTCCTTGCTGCAATATTCACCTCCATTGTCTAATCTGAGATACTTGAACCTTTTTTCCTGTCTCATTCTCAACCAAAGCTTTCCATTTCTTAAAAGTATAAAAAACATCATGATTTTGTCGAATGCAATAAACCCATTTTTTTCTAGTTGCATCATAAATAAAAGTAACATAATAACAAGAGCTGCAAAGAGATGATACCTAAGATGGTCCCCATACATATGTATGCACAATATCTAACCTTTTACTCTTCTTTTTTTTTCCGACTCTTAGAGATATGACTCTCTTCAGTCTTCCATAGACACAATGCTCACATAAATCCAAATCAATTTGTTTAATATATGGCAACAAATTTATTTTTTGAAGTATCTGCACCCCCTTCTCACTCATGTGTCCAAGCCTATGATGCCACATTTTTGTATCCACTTCTGTAGAAGCTAATGAGATAGAAGAGTAAAAATTACCAATACATAAATACAATGTACCTACCTTCTCTCCTTTCTCTATCAACAATGATCCTTTGGTGACCTTCCACACCTTATCTATAAATATAGATATACAAACTTCACTTTCCAACGTCCATGTTGAAATTATATTTTTCCTTAGATCTGGAACATGTCCTATCTCTTTCAACAACCATTGGTTTCCATTCTTTTGTTTTATTTGTACCTTACCCATTCCAACAATTTTGCATGGTGCATCACCACCCAAATGAACCTGTCCAAAATCACCTTGAACATAATCTAGAAAATGTTTCCTATTGGGTGTGGCATGAAATGAATCCCTTGAATTTACTACCCAAGACTCATAAATATTATCTACMRAAAGAATCAAAGCATCTTATAACACATCAGCTGTTACATTTGCTTCCTGATTTTTCTCTTGCTATCCATCTCTTTGTTTCTTTGGAGCTTTGCAGTATTTCTTCAGATGTCCTTTCTTCCCACAATTCCAACACTCTATCTTTCCCAATTTGAATTTGGATCTTCTCTTCCTAGAATTCCCACGGTTCCCTGAGCCCTTTCCTCTATCCTTTTGTCTTCCTTTGTTCTACATGGTCAACACATTACCTAATGTGTCACCCATGCTTTTCCGTCGCATTTCCTCGCTAAGGATAACACCAAAAGCTTTATCAAATTTTAGATTGTTTGAACCAGAGACAGAGTTAATTACAACCATGACCAAGCCATTCCAACTTTATAGCAGTGAGAATAGGATTAGAAGATCCCCAACATCATCATCAAAGTCCACTTTTACATAACTTAGCTGATTAGTAATTGTATTAAATTCATTTAAATGATCTGCAACATATCAAGATTTTTACATATTCATGTTAAATAATCACTTCATTAGAAATTCATTATTGGAAACTGAGGGTTTTTCATATAGTTTAGTCAATGCATCCATCAACTCCTTCATTATATTTTCTTTTGAAATATTGAAAGCCAGTGATGCTACCATGATCAACCGTATTGTTCCTAGTTCCTTTCTGTCAAGAACCTCCCATTCTTTGTCCTTCATGGCCATATGATTCTTTTCTATTCATCCCAATGGTAGGAATATATGCTTCCGATATAAATAATATTGCATCTACATCTTCCATAAATGGTAGTTTTGGCCATTAAATTTCTTGACCCTAAAATTTCCATCTACCACCATTGCTCCCACTTGAACCAGGAACCCTCTTTTCCTATGAGTTACCTTTCTCTTTGATACTAGTTGTTAGAAAAATAGGATCACAGAGCAATAAAATAAAACAAATACATAAATAAAACAAAAAAGATACACAAAGAAATTTACAGGTCCTTCCTTTATTATTATCCATCAAAATGAAGGGATACAACCTACAACAAACCTTCTATAATTTCCTCTTCTTTCTCTCAAAGTCTCCTCTCTCATAATATAATATTCACACACATACTCAGCCGCAATAAAATTCCCTCATGAAAAGAGGGTTTCCTTCTAGGGAAAAAAATCCTAACATAACTTCTACCATCAGATATGCAACCTTATAATGAACAGTCCATATTGACTATGAAATTAGAATATTTTACAAAGAAGTTTTTCCCAACATTTCTCTTTGGGGGAGCTTCCCCCAAATCCCTCGCTAGGGGGGATACAAAAATTGTCTCCCCCTCCTTGCACCGCCTTTGTGATAATTGTAGGGGGGAAAGCCCCCCACACCCCCTGTTAGGGAATGGGGTTCAAGCACGACTGAAAAAAATCTTTGAATCAGGAAGATAATCAAGCTCCACAACCAACATTGACTATAATGGAATCTTCTAAGTACTCAAACAATCTCCATCTCAACCTGAGTAAGGCATGTAACAAAGGTGCATTCCTAGGGTCCTTGTCCCAATCCCAATGTGGTACGATTCTATCCATGTGAATAGATGTGTTTATGTCTAACATGGTAGAAACCACTTTGTAATATCCCTAGGCCAAACCCAATTGTAAATGTAAATGAAAATGTATGTAAGTTGGTGATCTATTTGATATCGTTTTTGTATGCACCTTCCATGGTATAGTGCATGCATGTAATGTGAAGTAAAATCATGAAGTGTTCACATTCCAAGATACTATGCGCAACAACTTAAGTGTCCGCAATTTTGAGGCCAAGGAGCCTTTGTGTATATGTTGTGTTTTATAGGCTGGTGAGCCAGT
>JASDQU010011699.1:103387-121543 GCA_032191745.1 Picea mariana | reverse complement strand
AATATTCACCCAAAAAATTGATCTAGGAATTAAATTTTTTTAGGAAACCAGAAGAAAGAATTATGATATATTATTGAACCAGAATGGTTCATATTTTTCATGAAATTGTTGAAATAGTTAGCCTGACGAAGTTTTGTTGGCTACACATTTTGCGGAGTTAACAACAACTAGATCAGATCAGAATAAACACATAGTCCATAGTAATGGAATATGCACAGGGGACTTACAACCAGGAATATGAGATTAGAGGGATGGATGTCCATTTGGGCATTGAAGGAACAAACTCCAATGGACATGGAGAAGGAAGAAATGAAAACATGAATATGGTAGAGAACATTAAAAATTTGTAGAAGGATGTCCAAAGACATAAAGCTGATAATGAAATGCTTATGAAAGACACAGAGCAGTAGGAGGACTTCAATATGAAGTTAATGTAGATCATGAACATAATAGAAAATAAATTGGATAAGGAGAGTGTCCCAAGCAAATCAGGAAGTCACAGGTCTCCTGATGGGAAACAAAGAGCAAGAAGTGTTAGCAAAAATCACCATCACTCCTCGAGGAATTCCAATAAGAGAGCACACAAAATATCAAGTCCATCCCCTTTCAGGAAGCATAAGAGGTCTGGGGTAGATGAGCTATGAGGAGAAATGAACAAAATCAAACCTCCTACATTTGATGGTGAGCAAAAGAAGGATGAAGATGTAGAGACATGGCTACTGGGCGTGAGAAATTATTTTAAATTGCATAATTATTCATCTCATGCAAAAGGAAGAATTTCCATCTATAAACTCAAAGTAAAGGCATCCATGTGGTGGGATCAACTTGTGAAGGTGCAACTATTGTTGGGAAAAACACCCTACAGACTAGCAAATTAGGGTTGAACTTGCATGTATATTTGACCGAATAGAAACTACTTTTTTACCTATGTCCCAAGATTTAAATCCCTCTTTCACGATAAATGCATGGAAAAGGATCACCTACCTTATTACTAGCGTTCGATGTAGATCCTCCATTGTGCTCGACTACTTGCTTGCGTTGCTCCTTCCAAAGATAACCTGCACTCAAGACAAACAACAACTATGCATGCATGCTACTTCTATACTCAAGAGTTAGAAATCAAGAATAAATTAATCAAAACATAGAAAATTCATGAATTGGGACGGGAAAAATATTCTTTTATTATCGAAAGTGAATCAACTTACAAAAGCTGAGACCGACCACCGCTCCTTGAACCTAATCCTGGGCTCCTCTTCTTCTATCCTTCAACTGCTTTGCATTAAATTTCCTTTGGCATGAGGAAAGGCTAAAGGGTTGGGACAATGGATTACGTAAATGGGCAGAGTTTCTTCGCTATATTTTTTCCTCCTCCAAATGGTACCCATACCCCTTCTTTAATAGGCTAGAAGGAGCTAGGGTTTTTTACAAACCCTTTGCCATGCATGGTCGGGAGTTTCAGTTAACTCACCCATAGCTTTTAGTTCTGTTAGCAGCTTTCTTTTTTTCATGCTTTAGTAGGTGCACGCGGGTTGTTTTAAGTCAGCCAGCGTGTACACACATGCAGTAATGGGTTAGGGCACGTGGGCATTTACAGAAGAGGATTTTCAAAAGAGTTTGCTCAACAGAGTTTTGGCAAAGAAGGGACATGAGTTGGCCTAATTCCAGGTAAGCATATGAGGATCAATTTAGGGTTATAACAGATGTCCCCTAATGTGTGAGGTCAAAAGAGCATCTGATGGCTGAAATACATTACCAATCTTTACTGATGTGCCGAACGATTGAGCCCAAGGATCAGGAACTAGGAGGTGTCGTCTGCAAAATAACAAAAGAAATAATATTTGGAAGCTATGTTCTCTGAGAAAGGTAAAAGTGAGAATTTATGATTAAAAGAGGTAAGATCTGCAAGCTTTGTTCTATGATAAAGGTAAGAATAGTGAAAAGTTCTAGATCTGAAAGATTTGTGCTCTATAGAAGTAAGACAAGTGGAAAAATTTTGTTTCTAAGGTATGGATCTAGGTATGTTTGATAGAGTCTATCCTAGTTTGAAAACTAGGGTATTGGTAGATGAAATAAGGTTTGATATGTGTAGATCTGATAAGAATAGTGAAAGATATGTCATACCTATGCATAGAAAAAATGTTTGGACTAATAAGTGTATGAAGGATCCTAGAAAGAATTTTTTGCAGGTCAACCACCATGATCCTAGAGTGTAGTACAAGAAGGTTTGGGGATCATTTAGAAGAAAGAGAGGATTAACCCTCTGTTACAGTTGCAAAAGACCGAGACATCTTGCTAAGGAATTCCCTGGAAGAAGACCTAGTTGTCTTTGTTGCAAATCTATGGACCATGAAGTATTGGATTTTCCTAGAATGATTGCTAAGCTTGAAGAAATGAACATGAGACAAGAAAACTCTAAGGCAGATCCAGAAACTAAGACAAAAAACCAGGAAGAATCATAAGAATTATGGCTACAGATGAAGGAAACCATGAATGACCACTGACATGTCATATTATCGAAGATCTTCGGAGAAAAATAATACCTTGAAGCAAGAATAGGAGACTTCAACATTGATTGTGTTATATATGAGGAAACACAGGTGAATATCATGACAAAGAGAACTTGGGAAGCTATAGGGAGGCCCATTATGACTCCTTAACTAAGAGGAATAGGACTATTCAAAGGAAAGATGATACACCTATGTGAAAAGCTCACCTGGATACCTATGAATGCTAATGGAACTTCGACAAAACAAGATTTTGAGATTATTAAATTTATTGAGGATAGTGCACCATTTACTATGTTTCTCGGAAACCCTTGGATTGAAAAAGATCAGGCCAAAAGGAAAAAAGAAAAAGAAGTTTTAGAGCAAAAGAAGCAAGAGTTAAAAGATTTTATAACTAGAAGGATCTCACAATTGACTGAAGAACATGAGGATATATTGCAGCCATTTAACAACAGTGACATAGATGCATGGATGATTTTAGGGGCTAAATTTTGCTCATGGGCTAATTTTCCATGGTTTTTCCAAAAACGAGATTCATTATTTTAAAAATAATTCGCCCAAATTCTATAGGATAAAATTACTTTACCTTAAAAATTGCCAAAATTTTATAAAAAGTATATAAAATCCTTAGAAATTTGAATATTTTTACAAAAATATCGCCAAACATTTATAGTTGGCATATGAAGCATTAGTAATATTCGCCAAGGTTTCTACATTTTAAAATAAATTTCCATCCTTAAAATCATCCCTGCATAGATGTTGAAGTTGCAAGAACACTAGAGGACTCACAGAAGACTGAAATATCTATCCTAGATAAAGAAAGAACATTACCCTTGAAAGAATCTCAACAATGCAAAGTAACTATGTCAAAAGAAGATAAGAATCAAAATAGAAAAATGCAGAATGAGATGAAGCTCACTGGGAAGAAGGCTATAAAGCTAAGTAAGAAGAGGGATAAGATAAAAAAAGTTGCAGAAAGATCCAGAAGAGACCTCGCAGAAGAGAAATTTGCAAAATTGGAGCTTCGTCGGGATATCAGAACAGCGACACATGGCACTTCGCCATGACAAAGAAATATAGTCATTGAGGGATATTATAACCGTTCGATCGACACTTTGAATGGGTAGAAAGAAATTTATGGATAGATAGCTCACCATCCAACCATTGGGACCATGCCACAACAGACATAACAGATTTAATGAATGCTTCATACCCGTTGCAAGCGACTCGTTTTCGAGTTACCTACCTATCCCGTTGTGCCATGCACCGAGAACACTTTTGAGAATTTGAGCCACAGACTAAGTTGATTTTTCACTGTTATCATCATGCTCTTGCTTCCTATCTCGTTACTATGCCTAAGTTACTCCCCGAACCCAAGATTGTTAAACCTGAGTGCGTATGTCGAATGAATTGAGTGTTGCAAAGAAAGTTGTTGAATACATTCTAATCGACCTGATGACTGAGAGAGTCATGTCGATGTCTACAAGTGTGCAAACATCATCGAAGAGAGGACTTCCAGCCTCTCCATACATTGCTCACGGATCCGGACCATCCCGACCATCGAATGAAAAGCGAACCAAGCATAGGGATGATCTAGCAAATGCCAAGTTGATCCTGACCATATTACCCGCATATGGTCCACCTCTAAGCGACGCAGTAAATCGAGAGAGTGTGCCCAGATATTTCAACTACACCTTGGTCACTGCGTACCTCCCGAAGGGGATCTGCGCAGTTCGAGCAGACCAAGATAATCTTGTAGTGTTGAAGTTCAGCAACTTCAACATGGTAGATCACAATTTCTATAACATGCTCACCCCACATAAGTACCTCACCAGAAATAAGGGGAATAATTTGAAGATAATCCCACAGTGGTGGAATATGGACCTCGCGCAGTCCACCCTGCTCAACGTCATGAAGATTCCCCACTTTGGACGACAACAGGAGGTGAATGCATGCATCAAGTTATTGTTGTCTTGCTACCATGGTGGATATTTGTGGTTAAACCACCATATATCAGTTGATCCAACGCAGATCAATGAGATCACGGGGTTAAGTATGCAAGGACTTGAACCCCAAGAGTTTTACCCTAAAAAATCCATGGATCACACTCTTGCACAGAAGATTAAGGACACTTATGGCGATGTCGAGAAGGTAAAGTGAGGCTACAAGGTAGATTCTATCAAGAGTGGCGTAGTATGCATCATGTGTCAATTGATTGCAGGGAATTTAGTACGAAAGAACTGACCCACCCAAGTCACTGGTTTTGTAGTCAACCTCACAGGGAAGTGCATGGAGGGTCTTCAAATGAACTGGGTGAAGTACCTAGTGAACCAATTAGAACTTGACTGCAAAGAGGCTCAGGATCAAGGGTACAAATTTTATTTCAACTGGATATTGATCCTAATTTCTTTTATTTCCTGGGAGATGACGAAAGGTGCGACCTTCCCAGACATCGGGCCTTTTGAACCATTGTCCATGAAGTTCAGTACACTGTGGTACTCGAACGATATGAATAAACAGTGGTAGTCCAATGTTTTCTTTCATACCTATTACAATTAGCTGAAGATATCCATACAGTCCGAACCTCACATGACTCCAAACACTCTACACCAATTCAGGCCCTTGATGAAGTTCAATGCAGACTGACATTTTATTTACATCACAGCACACGCTGACAAATACAAGCAACAACTTCAGTCCTACTACAAGCTAACAAAGGAGGACTTGGAGGAGATCACTAAGGACTGGTCAGCGAACCTCCTTATTCCAACAGATCCTATGGAGATATCCGACATAGAAAGCCCAGAAACAGTGCATGATACACTCGAGCCTAGCAAGACAAAGAAGACCGAGGAAATCCAAGACATAGACAGTGCTTTTGTAAAGACTGCTTCTATATCACTAGAACAAGGAGGGGATGGCGAAGATTTGAATGACAAAGAATTCGAACAGAAGAAAGGAGACGAGGTTGATCCTTTAAATAAGAGGAAGGGTTCACCTCCAAAACCTTCCTCTTGGAAGAAATCAAAAGCSTCCATSAACAAGATGMAGACTGYCCTCACCTTYGATGACTTTGACTTCCTCATAGCATCCTTGGAAGATGCTTCATTGGAAATAACAGAGAAACAAGAATCAAAGAAAGAGGAGATGTATGATCACATCAAGACTGAACTCCAAGGGGTACAACAAGCCCTATAGTCTAGCCACGCAGTCTTCACTGTGCTAGGAGAACTAGACTTGGGAGATGAGTCAGCTCAACTCCACCACCTAGTTGATACAGTTGAAGCTCGTCTTCGACAAGCATAAGAAGAAACCAAGAAAGCCACCTAGGCTTTGGCACAAGTAAACAGAGTACTTGTAGAGAAACGTAGTGTTGTGGAAAAGGAAAAGCTTTCTCTCAAAGAGAAGTTTGATGAGGAAAAATATCCACTATAGAAAGAAAAGGAACAGTTGCTCATGGAGCAACTCGAGGTAAAGGAAGTAGTCAACAAAGCACTTTGCTCTGTGACAGTTGTAGAAGTAAAGGCATAAGATCAAGTTACACAACAAGTATCACATATTGAAGAATTCATCCAACAGCTACAACAATGCATCATGGACTTAGAACTATGCGCGATACCCAAAACCCCACAAGACGTAAGATACCAAAGAGAAGCAACCACCAGGATTTTATTTGAAAGAATAAAATCTCTTACCTTGTAATGTAAGAAGCTCATTGATCGCAGTGCCTTGACATATGAACGAATCACTAAGAGTCCATAATTAAGAGCACTGGAGTCGCAGCTCCAAGAGGTGAAGTACCAAGCCAAAAATATATAGGCACAGTTGAATCCCCTCTCAGATATGGAAAGAATGAAGCGATCCCAAGAGAAATAGACCACCCAACAATGAGTTCATGCTATCCATAGAAGAGTTATGGAGGTACCTTCGAAACTCCAACCCATACAAGATAAGGCTTACCAATTGTTTACAGAAGTTGAAGGCCAAGGAGCAGATCTAGAATAGGTTGTTAATGTAGTCGAACAATGCCTGGAAGGACATGTGAATGATACAGTCATCCAAGAGTTTGTTGACCAAGAGGTCATCGCACAACAACAATTCGAGGCAGCTCGAACCAAGCTCGAGACGTTCAAAGTAGAACTAGTTGGACCAGAGTGACTCGTGAGTGTTCGAAGTAGAACTAGTCAGACCAGAGTGACAGGTGAGTGTTGGGGGCCTATTGACCCTTGACAAAGTTTTGGGAGATCCTTGGTTAATTTTGACCATTTTTTACTTCGAAAACCTGTTGAAGGCAGAGTGCAAAACAAAGAATATATCACAGGATCTCGAACCCTTTTTGGGTCCTTTTGGGATTTTGGAATATGTAATGGGTATGGGATGTCGTCCCATGGGCTTACCCATGTTTAGGCCTATTTTGTAAAGTATGAATATATGTCTAGGTGATGTAAGAAGTGTGTGTGTGTGTGCAAGTTGGCTAAGTTATAAGAGTTGAATCTGTGTGGTCAAGAATCATAAGGCTTTGTGTATGCTGTGAGAACTTGCAGAGCTATGTGCAGGAGGTTGTAACCTTCTGTGAAAGGCTTTGTGCTAGACCTAGCTCAGGGAAGAAGGACCTAGCGAGATGCACAGATCTTATGTCGTATGTGGAGTAGGGTTATGAGGCTCTGTGCATGTAACCTATTGAAGAAGCTAATAAAGAAGAAGAGTTGGTGGATGTAGCCCCAGGGTGGGAGTGAACCATGTAAATACTGTGTTATTCTGCTATGTGCAATGTTCTGATGTGATTATGTGTTATTTTCTAAGTTATTTGAGATGATTAGATAGATCTGCTTATGCTTTGTGCTTAGGATGAATCTGGATGATTAGATATGACATAAGTGATGTGATTAGTGCTTGAATCCGCTAGATATGATCCATTTATTTGTGCTAAGTGCTTAATTACATGAGATCACAGTGAATGTTGTGATGCTCTTTTTTCTCTACAAAGTAGATATTGGCTATATAATGATGAAATGATGTTTCTAATTGCTCTATTAAGTATTATAATCATAGATCTATGTCCCAGCTAAGGTTTCAGACACCTGAGTCCTGCAACCACCCCTGCCTCTACCTCGGGTGAGACTTCATCTGCTTCCTAGGTGTTGCCGAAAGGGATGGTAGTTAGGGTTTTGTTGGTGTGTTGTTGTAGCATTGAACCCTGGGCCTACCCCTGTGCCAATAGTTTGCACATGTGACAAAGTTTTTCCTGTTGTCTATGATCCATTAGCTTGGTTAGGAATCCCTTTACCCGGGTGGAGTTTAGTCCCATCTCGGGGATGACCCACTTCTGAGAGTGATGAGAAGAGTGGTCTAAGGCTGTGAGTTTTGTGGAAGGTCTGCATGCAGTTGGTGATATTATTACCAAGATAAGTGTCAAATGTGTGATAAATTACATGTTGCATTAGTATTTACGTGTTTATTTTTATGGGTTTATCTTATGTGTGGTTTATAACTATCTTTATATTTATGAGTATTTCCTGTATATGCTGCATGTATATGTTTACTCTTATTTCAGCATGAATCCATTCATTTACAAAATGTATTTGTCTGTTTACATTTTGTATATAAAGTTACGCAAGATTTCTATATGTATATGTTTTAATTGCATGCAGTTTGAAAAATTTATGTGGCATAGCTCAGTTGGATGTTGAGTATGTTACAGTATGTTGAGCAAAGAATGAATTCATTTTCTGGAGTAGCATGGCCTGGCTTGGGTTGTTGGGGATGTTACACCAACAATTCGGTGTCAGCATCGTATCTTAATAGCAATTGGAAATGCTTCAAGAAAACCATACCCAGGTCATTAAAGTAAGATTACTTCAAGTTGTCAAGCTTGATATACCATTTTGTTTCACCCCCAATAAGAGTGTGTTGAAACAAGCACAACTGAATGGAGTCATATTTCAATGAGTTAGATGAGAACCACAAGTGAAAATTCGTTACATGTTCACTTGGATATTCTCCAGGCTTGCCCTCAAACTTAGGGATGTTGGAAGGAAACTTAGTCAGCATGGGAGGGCAACACAGATCATGACAGATAAATCCATTTAACAATATCGGCAGGTCTAGAAAATGCAGAGTTGCCAAAAAAGGTAGTTTCAGTTGTGGAATATTTACATGAAAAGAGGGACCTGGATTTTGACTAGCACCAGGTTGCCAGGAAAATTTTGACTATTGGTCGAGGTTTTGGTAGAAACCGTGGCCCTGTCCAACAAAAGGAACATGTGTTTTTTGTTGCATCATCGGTTGATTCCCGAAGTTAGATGACATAGCTTATGGATGGATTTCTCCATGTGTAGTGTTTGAAGGACCTTAGTTGGGGATTCCCCCAACCAACCCTCCTAGCATAGGTACTGACCCTTTCTTGGGATTCCATTGAGTATGGAAAGGATTTCCCTAGACCGACATCCGTTGCAAGGGAAATGAGCCCTACCAAGGATTCAAAAACCTTGTGTGGAGTAGACTCTTGTCATCGCTCCCTGCGAAGGAATGGAACCTTGTGTAGGGTTTTGTTGACCAAAGCTGGGTTCGCCCCCATTCAATAAAGAAGACGAAGAAAAAGTGTTGTTTCCAAACGCACCAAATAAATAAAATGGCATTGATCCCACTGGTGTTGTGTAGGATGAAGGTCCCAAGCTACATCCACTGAAMAAACTATAGTTAKAATTAGGCACGATCGGTTGTTGAAATGTTCCTCTGAGAAACGAGGACGGAGGAGGGATGTGACCTCCACCAAAAGGAATAACATTGAATGGGGCAGTGATGCCCACGGTGGATCCTTGCAAGGGAGCATTAGAGCTCCCTAGCCCCAGACTTATGGTCTGAAGAGTAGAGTATGTGAGAACCAAGTTTGATTCAAAACCAGGCATCACGTATGAAAAGTGAGTGCCTGACATGTTTTGAATGAAGGGAACATCGGTCAAAGTCGTCGAAGGAATCAAACCACTACCCAAAGTAGTGGGTGTTGGGACAACTGTGGTCTTGAAAGACAGAGGTAGGGGAGGTGGTGCAACACCCCCTCCTGTAGTAGTTGTGATGGGAGTATGAGGACTCCCTAACGAAGTAGAATCTGTTGCTTCCATCAATGCTTGTCGAATGAACTGTCGTTCAAGTTAAATCACCTCAGGGGGGACTATATGGATTAAAAGCAACGTTGATAAGTCAGTAATCAGAATATTGGCAGGCATGAAACCTTCAGCTTCAAGTTCAGAAACAATGAAATCCTTCCGTGCAGGAAAGTATTCTCTCGGAGATGGATCAGGTACAGTTTATTTTTTCCCAGTAGCTTCAAACGATCCTTCTTGATCAAGCCTATGCCTCAATAGTGGCGTAGGTGGCTCCAAAGTAACCAACGACATGCCCTGAAGCCTACATGAATGGCGGAGCTATTGATCCTCCACTATGTGAAATGATCAACCAACAGTATGAATTCAATCTAGCCTTACGCAAAGAGCACACACTAAAAGTTCCTAAAGAAAAATCAAGCAAACAACTAACTAGTAGGAAGAACAGTTACGCCAGTCGACACTAGAAAAACTTACCACTGCAAGTGTAACTCAAACACGGAAACACTCTCTGGGTATACTCTGCAAAGCGCAACCCAACGTCTTCCCTAGGTATCATGGTATACCCCCATAGTCACCTGTGTAAGTCCGTAAAAATTGACAACTAGGTTTCCAAATCGCATTCAATCACCAGGTGGGTATAGTGGACAATCGGGTTGATCGTAATGAGCAGGATAACAAAGTTTGAATCCCTTCAAGGGTACCGACGGAAATTGGTCTAGAATACAACTGAGGATCTCGAATGGATTCGAGGTCCACGAGGCTCTGTAGTCAAATTTGATCAATGTGATTCCTGAGAAACACCCTCAATATGCAATCTCCACTACGCTCAGTTCGGCTTTGGAGGGGTTATCTCCTCTACCTTTCCTTGCGTGACCTCATATTTAACCCCTGTGTTAGAGGGGGTCCCGGCTAAATATTACGATGTTGGAATTTTAACACTCCTTATCGTAGATTCCAACGTTTTTTTAGATGGTTTTGAAGAGTTTCCTCTTCACACCAATTTCAAGGCCCTAAAGCCTAGACTAGTTGATGAACCCTACAAACAAGAAAGTCTAATAGATATTCAGTTAAGCATTGATTTTAGGAGCTTTATTTACTCAAAGGAAATGAATGTGCAACTTGTGGTGTTTGGAAGAGACAAAGGAGAATAAAACTTTAGAGCATTTATGAAAATAAAACTAGATACTTCAAATTTAAAGAAAAGGCTTGTAATTCCTTGTGATTGCAAACTTCTCAAAACAATGTTCCAAGATCCTATAACTGAAAATTTCCTAAAAGAGATTTTCATTTCACAATGAAAAACTACTTATGCTTTCATGGAAATGAGATGGAACTTTGAAAACATAAACTCTTTTCTTTTTGTAAAAAGACAACATATGCTACTATAACCAAACTAAATGCATAAATGCAATCTCTTTTTATTTTTATTTTTGAGATGCTTAAACAGGAGAAACAAAAGTAAAAGATTCAGTTTTTTTTCAAAGCATAAAATGGAAAAAGAGAAGATAAAACCCAAGACTCATACATACCCTAAACCAATATGTGAACGTAGGGAATACCAAGAATCCAGAGGATCCAACACTTATAGGCCAACTCTAAACCACTAAGGAAAAACTAAAATCAAGAAACAAGTTGAAAAATGAATCTGTAACCCAACCTAAGACCACTAATAGAGGCCCTGTAAAGTCCAAGAAAGTCCTGAGAAGCCTAAAGCTTCTGTCAAGAAAGAGAAAAGAAATTATCTTTAAAAAATAAAAAAACTTTCAAGACATAGAGAAGTGGGTTGTTTCACTAGCATCCTGCGTATGTACGCGGGTTGTATATTGTGCAGACGACCTATGTATGCGGGATGAACCAGAGCAAAGCATGTACACCTCTGAAATTTTTCAAAAAAAGGAAAAGGGGTTGGAGACTGATTGGGCAAGGAAGACAAGTAGGAACCTGGAAGGTGACTAGAGACCCTTGACTGACTCAGTAAACTTGAAAACTCAAAAATAAACTAAAACAAACCAATTTAAGCCAAAAACTCCCACTATGACCCTAGAGAGACTCCCCAGGACCAATTCTGCTAGCGGGGAAAATCCCCCTATTACTATACCATTTTGAAGTACAGGAAGAGTATTTATCTCCCTTAAAAGATGGTTTTATTCCTAAACTACCCCAAACTATCTAAATTAAATAAAAAGAGAAAGATAGAAAAGTAGGTAAGAAGTTGTACCTTTGGTTATAACATCCAATGTAGACCTCCTTCTCCTTTGTATCTTCCTTAGCCGCTGCTCTCCTCCCAAAGATGACCTACAAGAACACTTAGGCAAAATATGCTACAAATGTACTATATCTACTTATCAATATCAATGTTAGATATAAACTCAAATGTGTTAATCAATTAAGCAAAAGGACACAATGTATTGGGAAAGGACAAGGATTCCATTTATTGGGAAAGGACAAGGACAATGTCTCATTCTTGTGCAAGGATTCCATTTATTCAACCATGGAATCCTTCCATAGTTTTCCCTTTGCTAAGTCGAATTCCTCCTCGACCAACTTGGGCTCATCGTCGATGGAAGTTAACATGTATGTGGAATGGAATCCAGAAGGACTATACCTTTCAACTAGTTTTATTACTCTTTCTGACCTACTTACGACTGGGGTCATTTGTTCATCCTCTTCTTCTAATTCAATCAACTCATCCGAATCATCTTCTTTGTTTCGTAGTTCAAACCGAATTGTCTCAGGGTTGTTCTCATTCTGAACAATTTCTTCATGATCAAACTTACTTCTGACTTCTTTGAAAACCATATCTCAATTATACACTATTTTCCTTGATGCAAGATCCTAGAGATAATGTCCTTTCATTCCTTCTTTGTGTCCAATGAAAATGCATTTGAATGCTTTCTTGTCCAACTTTCTCTTCTTTTCCTTGGGAACATGCACAAATGCATCACAACCAAATACTTTGAGATGTGAAACCGAAGGATTCTTACCCTACCATACCTCATGTGGAGTAATGTCGACTAGTGTCGACGAAGGAGACATAGTCAATAGTTATTTTGCAGTGTCGACTACCTCTACCCAAAATTCTTGTGCTATCCTAGCACCACTAAGCATGCTCCTTTCCTTGTCCATCAATGTTTTGTTCATTCTCTCAGCAAATCCATTTTTTTGTGGGGTATATGGTGTGGTAGTTTGGCGTGCTATGTCACATTGCTTGTAAAAATGATCGAATTATTTTCCATAGAATTCACCACCATTATTAGTTCTCAACACCTTAATCTTCTTATCTATCTGGTTTTCTACAAAATATTTAAACTCTTTGAATTTCTCGAAAACCTATGATTTCTTCCTTGGGAAAGATATCCATGTCTTCCTAGAAAAATCATCTATGAAGGAAACATAATATAGGGATCCACCAAGTGATGGATATGTAACAGGGCCAAACATATCACTATGAACCAGCTCTACAATCACATTTTCCCTTGTCGCTCTAGATGGGAACCCCACCCGAATTTTTTATTCCATATATACAATGTTCACAAAATTCAACTTCTAAATTACATTGAGGAAATTCTTCAACCATACCTTTTTTATGCATAGCTTGAAGTCCTTTTTCTCCAATGTGTCCCATCCTCTCGTGCCATAGCATGGTTGGGTCGACTTTATGATGACTTGTCGAGTCAGTTTGAATCGAATCATCTCTATTTGAGTCAATTCGACTTTAGGAACATCAATGTTGTTACATCCATTAGAGTCGACACTGCCTACCAACTTGTATAGGGTTCCAATCCGAACTCCTTTCATTAATACCATCACACCTCTGACCATCTTGCACAAATCCTTCTGAAATAGAGTCTGCACCCCTGCATCACTCATCTTCCTGACAGATAATAGGTTTCTTTCCAAATCTAGAATGTGTAGCACACCTAAAATGGTTCTACTCCTCATATCCTACAGTATCATTCGAACTCTTCCTCGTCCGACAATTTTGGTTGTCAATTCGTCCCCCAAGAACATTTTTCCTCCTTTATATCGTTCATATTCCAAGAACCATTCTCTATGTGGTTTAATATGATAGGATGCTCCTAATTTGATAAACCAAACATATCGATTCAACTGTGTATTGGTCGACGTCAAGTACATATTTCCTCCCTTATCTGGAGTTGTCTTTCTCTCAGTCAACTTCCTCCCATCAGATATTGTACTGACTTCCATTACCTTTGATTTGCAACCCTTTTTGTAATGAATTGATTTAGCACATTTCCAACATCTTCTTGTCAAATGAATGGGGGATTTATATCTACCCTTCTACTTAGACTTTCTACTAGAGAATTTTCCTTTATCTTTGTCAACCGGTTGACCTCTCACCACTAAAGAATCTTTGGTTGATCCTTCCATGTTCTTTCTTCTCCTTTCTTCTAACAGTAGAGATGCAACCACATCTTCTAGAACTAATGTGGTTGTATTACTCCCTATAGCCACGAATAAGCTATTCCAAGATTCTGGCAAAGAACATAATAGGCTAATAAATTTCTCCTCCTCGATGATTTTAATATCCACAGAAGATAACCAGATTATAATGGTATTAAATGCATTTAAATGCTCAGTCATTGAACTTCCATCACTCATCCTCAGAAGATATGGTTTATTTCTGTGAAATAACTTATTTACTAGAGATTTTGACTATTACAAGCTTCCCAACTTATCCCACAGTTTCTTGGACGAATATTTACCTAAGACATTTAGCAACACCAAATCTGCAAGACAAAGTCGAATCGTACTCCTTTCTCTTATCTCGATTTTGTCTCATTCTACCATCGACATACCTGTCAACATGGTACTTGGACAGACTATTGTCCATTCTTCTCGATATACAAGGAGATATTCAATTTTAATCTTCCAGCGCTCAAAATTTTTTCCATTGAATTTTTCGATCTCTATTCTCGAGTTTCTCACCATTCTTTAACACTTTAGCAAAATATTTAAATATTTCAGACTTATGACTCTTACTGAACCTAGGGTTTAGCTCAAATCCAAGGTTGTTAAGCCAATATCTTATACCACATGTTAGGAAAAGAGACACACTTCCACGTTAAAACTAGAAAAAGAGAGGAAGAAAGATATAATCAAGAAAGTAAATGACAAAGAAAACACAATACACTAAGATTTTACCCTGGAAATCCAAACCAGGAAAATGAACATTCCTTGAGAATTTTTCTCTCGTGTTTTCTTATTCATTCAGAATAAAATGTTACATGTCTAAACTTGGTCCACGACAAAGACACAATCAACATCATACCCTCTTTCTTACACAAGAAAAACCTTGTATCCAATTCGTCTTACATCTACATGACCAAAAACCTCTACGAGTATTGATTCCTAAAGATTATATTTTACATCCTTACAACATGGACTATTATAGGCTTTATAGTAGGAAAAACCCTGAATAAAAGGTGCGCAAAAATGGTTACATATCCACTGAGATCATTGGCTAAAAATCATGTGAATCTCGGAATTTTGTTACAGTCGACTACCAAGTTGGATTACCCATCGACTAGCAGTTAGCCTTCATTTGGTATTTAGTTGATTTCCACATGCACACTGTCGACCTATTGTCAATTGACCTATTTTACTTGTTTTCGATGTATTTACCATGTCAAACCACCTCGACCATTGACTTCAACTTTACCCAGTCGAATCACTTCGACCTTCAACTTGTTTTCAATCCACCTCGACCTTTGACTTTGAAGGTCAATCATTCCACCTCGAATTTCACTACAAATAATATAACAACCCAACACAACTGACTATTTCCTCCTTCACTTTAAAATTTCACCTAAGTGTTGAACTCCTATGAAATTCTTGTTATGCCCATAATTCAACTCAATTCCATGCCTCTGTGCACTGTCGACCCCCACGTCTCGAATTGGTTGGGTAGCTAATCCAACCGTTGTGCCCAATCCATGAGCATGCATATATTCATGCCTAAACTTAGTATTTTATTTCTGCAACTTTCACCACTCTGTCCAAAATCAAACACTGAGGCAAGTGTCCACCCTTTCCACACTATTGTTGTCGTTGTTCGATCTTCATCAAGGAGATCCTCCACATTGTCTAATTGTTGTTCTTCAAACCTACTAGTTCATCTATACTTTGACATCCTTTCACAATTTAGACCATCCACACAAAAATCTAATACCAAGGAAAGGTCTCCCCTCACTTTGTTGCACTATGAATTCACCGCAAAACAAATTCATATATGGAAACTTGACTCCACTGTCCACCTCATGGCACAATTAGCCAATATTTGCACCAAGAAATGCATGTCTATACTTCCTTTTCCCCACTACTTCATCACCCAACCATGTTGTTGCATCTACCTCTATATGACTTGGAATGGTTAGGGTTCACCCTTAACCATGTTTCCCAAAGAAATAGAAATTCTCATTCCCAATTAATGTCTTCATGATGCAATATACCTATCTACACAATCCTCCAAACCAAGGAAAGTCCTCGACTCACATCATTTTTCCAAGTCACCTCTCTATAACTCAATATATACGATGAGTGTGGGCAACGTGCCTACATTCCTCAAATCCCAACAAGTTATCGAAAGTGTTACAAGTAGAATGAGTCACCTCAAATAACTTCCATGCCTTAGGCACATTCATACCAATACTTCTCCCAACCTCAACCAATGACCCTCCCCATATATTTGAGTCATTGCACAATCATTAGCAAGTCACCAAGGTGTGTTGTATCTCATCCAATGTCCCATATCAAAGGTCATGAAACACCACCCAAATCACTTGGTCTGTGTTCTTCCCATTTAGGTTGACTGCCAATAATTCTTGGTCAACTTATTTGATGACTCCATCTCTCTCCTAGAATGAAACTAACTTGCACCTCCTATAAATTTCCAAACTATGGCATTGTCATTTTGAATTTCAAGTCATCGCATGACCCAACAAATCTGGATAAGGCACCTCAAACATCCTCTAAAACTTGGCACATACATACTTCACTCCCCACTTCACTGTACTGACCTGTCCAATGCACCCCATCAAAGATTTAGATATCTTCCTCAAGCCACCTCCATGACTACATCCAAATATGCCTAAGTCCACCACAATACTCATCCAAGTAGGTCGTCCCAAGCTCTCCACACATTCACCCAATAAAGGCATCCCAACTGCTACATGACTTCCTTGAATATGTACCACTTGATTCACCTCAATTCTATTGGTTTTCACCATCGAAATGAATTTCACTTAAACCACCAAGTCATCTGAATTCCCTTCAAAGAACTCACTGGAACACTTAGGAAATAAGAGAACTAAAAATCAACCATACCTTTTTGATGACATACTTGGTTGCACCCATGGTTTAAGTATGTTTTCTTAGATCTCCACTTTCCCAAGMAACTGACTCTCCACATGAACTCCCCTCAATCACTATCGAYAGCTCCAAAAACTTGCAATACCTTCATTGTGATAYMATTCTGACTCCATACATCCACTTTAGAAATCCATCTAAGTCCCAAACTTCACATGCAACTAGCTGGACTCATCTCCAATGTATTTCCATCTCTGCACCTTGACTTCTTTCACTTCAAGGAACCCTGCATCCATCGTTTGACTGTCAAGTCATACTACTGCTAATTGACTTTTGTAACTCTGCTAAGAGATACCTCRTCCAATGKTTKCATTYAACCCATTTGTCCAAAAACCCATCTCAACTCAACTACTATTCTTGATRATGCACGACACAAAGACGTCATGATGGAARCATGTCAAAYGAACTACCTACTACAGAGTTKCTCAAGGTCRCCTCAAGTCATTCACCCAAGTGATTCAACTCATTGCAACCCATAACTTCTCTCCTTCACAATCACTTCTATGATCATTTATGTGGTTAGATATATGACATACCATTCATTCATCTGCGTTACCCAATAGCTCGATTCACCCAATGAACTATGCACTTGGTCTCTTCAAGGTGTTCACAAAAGGTCTGACACTTACTTTTTTCACACATCAACCCAATCAAGTTTGTTCCTAGACTTCTTTTGCGAATGGTTATTCCACTTTACCGAACCTTCACCAAGTCTATGCCCAAACTACCTTTGCAATCAATTCTAAGACAAGTTTTGTGATGCGTTCTATGGTCACCCACCCCATCCAGGTGCTTCATCTCACCACAAACTCTGCTCTTGGTATATACAAGGTGTGTGCCCAGACCAACCTTCCACCGCACTGCCAATCAAACATTTGTCATAATTCTAATACAAAGTTTACGATGAACCAGTTCACTCCACCAAACAATTCACCAAGTATGTGAACATTTCCACTAAATTGTCTTCACGACAAACTGTCTTCATGTTGTTCTCTATCACCAATGTCACCACCACATTAGCAGAGCATGCTTCAACCTTTGATACAACCTATTGTCGAGATAGTAGTGAAAATATCACCAACCCTTCATCAAAATATGCAACGAACAAGATCTAATACCATCTATCGTCAAGATAGTGGTGAAGAGCTCACCAACTC
>JASDQU010011699.1:84099-103367 GCA_032191745.1 Picea mariana | reverse complement strand
TACTTCATCACCCAACCATGTTGTTGCATCTACCTCTATATGACTTGGAATGGTTAGGGTTCACCCTTAACCATGTTTCCCAAAGAAAGAGAAATGCCCATTCCCAAGTAATCTCTTCATGATGCAATATACCTATCTACACAATCCTCCAAACCAAGGAAAGTCCTCGACTCACCTCATTTTTCCAAGTCACCTCTCTATAACTCAATATCTACGATGAGTGTGGCCAACATGCCTACATTCCTCAAATGTCCCAACAAGTTATCGAAAGTGCTTCAAATAGAATGAGTCACCTCAAAGAACTTCCATGCCTTAGGCACGTTCATACCAATACTTCTCCCAACCTCAACCAATGACCCTCCCCATATATCTGAGTCATTGCACAATCATTAGCAAGTCACCAAGATGTGCTCTATTTCATCCAATGTCCCATATCAAAGGTGAGGAAACACCACCCAAATCACTTGGTCTACATTCTTCCCATTCAGGTTGACTGCCAATAATTCTTGGTCGACTTCTTTGATGACTCCATCTCTCTCTTAGAATGAAACTAACTTGCACCTCCTATAAATGTCCAAACTATGGCATTGTCATTCTGAATTTCAAGTCATCGCATGACCCAACAAATCTGGATAAGGCACCAAGCACCAAGGCACCTCAACCATCCTCTCAAACTCAACACATACATACTTCACTCCCCACTTCACTGTAGCGACCTGTCCAATGCACCCCATCAAGAATTTAGATATCTTCCTCAAGCCACCTCCATGACTACATCCAAATCTGCCTAAGTCCACCACAAGACTCATCCAAGCAGGTCATCCCAAGCTGTCCACACATTCACCCAATAAAGGCATCTTAACTGCTACATGAATTCCTTAAATATGTACCACTTGAATCACCTCAATTCTATCGGTTTTCACCATCGAAATGAATTTCACTTAAACCACCAAGTCATCTGAATTCCCTTCAAATAACTCACTGCAACACTTAGGAAATGAGAGAACTAAAAATCAACCATACCTTTTCGATGACATACTTGGTTGCACCCATGGTTTAAGTATGTTTTCTTAGATCTCCACTTTCCCAAGCAACCGACTCTCCACATGAACTCCCCTCAATCACTATCGACAGCTCCAAAAACTTGCAATACCTTTATTGTGATACAATTATGATTCCATACATCCACTTTAGAAATCCATCTAAGTCCCAAACTTCGCATGCAACTAGCTAGACTCATCTCCAATGTCTTTCCATCTCTGCACCTTGACTGCTTTCACTTCAAGGAACCATGCACCCACCCTTTGACTATCAATTCATACTACTTCTAATTGACTTTTGTAACTCTACGAAGAGATACCTCATCCAATGGTTGCACAACCCATTTTTCCAAAAACCCATCTCAACTCAACTATTGTTCTTGATGATGCACGACACGAAGATGTCATGATGGAAAAATGCCAAACAAACTACCTACTGCAGAGTTACTCAAGGTCGCCTCAAGCCATTCACCCAAGTGACACAACTCATTGCAACCAATAACCTCTCTCCTTCACAATCAATTCTATGATCATTTATGTGGTTAGATCTATGACAGACCATTCATTCATCTATGTTACCCAATAGCTCGATTCACCCAATGAACTATGCACTTGGTCTCTTCAAGGTGTTCACAAAAGGTCTGACACTTACTTTTGTCACACATCAACCCAATCAAGTTTGTTCCTAGAATTCCTTTGCGAATGGTTATTCCACTTTACCGAACCTTCACCAAGTTTATGCCCAAACTACCTTTGCAATCAATTCTAAGACAAGTTTTGTGATGCATTCTATGGTCACCCACCCCATCCAGGTGCTTCACCTCACCACAAACTTTGCTCTTGGTATATACAAGGTGTGTGCCCAGACCAACCTTCCACCGCATTGTCAATCAAACCTTTGTCATAATTCTAATACAAAGTTTATGATGAACCAGTTCACTCCACCAAACAATTCACCAAGTATGTGAACGTTTCCACTAAATTGTCTTCACAACGAACTGTATTCATGTTGTGCTCTATCACAAATGTCACCACCATAGTAGTAGAGCTTGCTTCAACCTTTGATACAACCTATCGTCGAGATAGTAGTGAAAATATCACCAACCCTTCATCAAAATATGCAACGAACAAGATCTAATACCATCTATTGTCAAGATAGTGGTGAAGAGCTCACCAACCCTTGATCAAAATATACAACGAACAAGTTCTAATACCATCTATCTTCAAGAAAGTGGTGAATATATTACCAACCCTTCTCCAAAATATACAATGAACAAGCTCTAATACCACCTATCATGCTCCCATAGTGTGCATAGCCAAATCTTGCGATCATGCCACTCTTGAGGGTGTGCAACACTATGACGTTTCTTACTTGGATTCTCAGCAACACCAAGTATATTTCATCTAGACTATGCTTCTTAACCTATAGCATGCCCATACTCCATTCTAAGCTACCAATGAGTCACACTCCTACTCTAGTGCAACTCTTGTGTACTTAGACAATTGTTAACAACTTAACATCTAGTTGTATATAAGAATACAACCATGAAATAAAGAGAACACTTGCAAAACAAAAATGAGACAGAAAGATATAGTGTGGGAAACACAAACCGTTCCTAACACCCAACTAAGTCTTATTATTGCAAAATTATTACAAGTTTAACACTCTCGGCACGAATTACAAATTGGTAGAGTCACATGACTCACCTCACCTCACCAAGATACTCATACACAAATTCGTCACACCAATACTCTTTTTTTGTAGCATCTTTCACAACTTCTATGGAGCACCCCAACTTTGCATCCACCATAGAATCACCATCTCTTCTCTTCTACAAGAGTTCACGCAGACCTATGGTTGTGTTTCCTAGCATGCCTCCTCATACCTATGACAAGACCTCCCCAAACTCAACCCAAAATAAGGTTTCCCCAACTCTGTCCACAAAATTACCTCAAGGAAGCACAAGCCCTCCCATGTGGAGCAACTTGGATCCTTGAGGGAGCTCATCCCTCTCTGTCTAAGTCTTTCTTAGAATCATAGAGCTAATCTTTCTCTCCTTGTTCTAAATATTGGACAACATGCACTACTTCCAAGGACAACTTTTGAACATAAGAGTATAGAAACTTGAGGCCATCTAGTCCTTTGCTAAGATAATAAATGATCTGTTCTTTATACACATCATCTTCTTGGATGAAAATTATTCCAATGGTGTATTCAGAGGCTGGGAGATAGAGTAGGAAGTATCTACCATAGTCAGGAGGGATTAATAAGGGAGATGACATAAAGGCCCTTTTCAAGGCATCAAATGATTTTTGGGCTTAATCGTCCCACACAAAAGATACACCTTCCTTTAATAAGCACATAAAACCTTTCGTGACATCATCATAGTTGACAATGAATCTTCAAAAGAAATTTTCCTTCCCTTGCAAAGTTTGGAGTTTGCTAGTGGTACAAGGAGGCAAGTGGAAAATTGCCTCAACCTTCAAGGGATCAACCATAATCTCATAATTGGATACAATTAAACCTATAAATCTCCCAAAAACCACACAAAATATGTATTTATGTGGATTCAAATGAATATTATAGTAGTAGCATCAGTTGAAAATGGTCTGCAAGTGACCAGGATGATCCTTGTGTTTCTTGGAGCAAGGGACCAAATCATCTAATTAAGTCTCTATAATTTGTTTGATGTCATGAAATGCGTAAGACATGGCCCACTAGAAGGTGGCTCCAACATTTTTAAGACCAAATGGAAACTTTCGATAAGAAAAAGTAACCCAAGGACAAACGAAAGAAGTCTTGTGATGATTCTTCGGTTTGATCTATATTTGATTATTGTTGGAGAAACCATCCGTGAATAAGAATATTTAATTGCTAGAACATTCATCAATAATTTGATCAAGTCCCTATAATCGATGCAAACCCTAATATTTCCTTGTTCCATAGTGACATAAATGATATTGGAGAACCTTTCAGTAAAAAGAACCATATAGATAAACTGTGCACGAAGAATTTTTTCAAGCTCCACCTTGATGGAAAAAACTTTCTTTGTGTTAATAGGTCGGAGATTTTCTCAGACTGAATTGGATCCATAATACTTATTAATTTCATGTTAGACAATATGGGGGTCAATTCCAAGAATTTCTTCATAGGGCCAAGAAAAAGCATCACATAATTATTTGAATAGGGTTGTATATAGTTCAATTTCTTGAGAACAATCATCACCTCTCAGGATGTGTTCAACGACACCCAGTTTTTGGGAAATGTCATTGGGGATAGTTTTTGAGATGTTCACCAAATTTCATTCTGAAAATACATCATGGATCATAATGGGAGATTGGTACCATTGAACATTATTAGCGACAATAGTTTTTTAATGTCATCCTCTAATTGTTCCAAATCAAGAAGAAAATATATGTGATGGTGCAGAGCATCCCATGGCTTATCGGGGGAATCCATGACTTCAATGATAGATTCATTGGAAGGGAGTTAAATATCGAGGAATTAATTTGTACAAGGAAGAGGATTAATGGCCCAAGAAGGTATTGATCAGACTCCCCATCCTGGGGGAGATATGAATCAAGGTCAACAGACATTTACTAGACTTTTTGGTAGCCAATCTCTACTACAGTGAGGGGCATGAAAGCTCCATATGATTCAACATTCCCAAGGTGAGATACCACCCAAGGATCAAAAAACTCGAGGGATCCACTGGTAAATTATGAAATCATCTTGATGGGAGAAATGTTCATAGTACTTAGAATTAGTAATTTTGAATTAATTTAGTAGGAACACTTCACAAGCTTATGCACCCTAGTCAATAATTTATGCATAAACTTTTATCTCACCAAATTGTCCTAAATTCCATGCATTGAGAGTATAATTTTAGTTAATGTTGATTTGTATTTCCTTTGGTTAAAATCAAGTAAATGGCATGGGTGGAGGAAATTAGTGTGATAACATACCATTGTACCAAAATATATATTCAAAAAATTAGAGATTCCCTAAACTGAGGTATTATTTGCAACGCTTCCAAAGTTACCCTATCTTGAACAATGGTTAATCATAGAATGTATGGAAATATTTTAGATAAAATATAGCATGTTTAATGATCAAATCATGTATAATTAGTTTATCACCTTTGGAAAAGCATTATATCTAATGCCACGTCCTACTGAACAATCATCTTTGAAAATATTAACCATGCACGAGTGGTAAGATTAATTAAATTTTGGGAATAAGATAGGTGTAACATAATTATGTGAAAATAATTTTACCGAGATATGAGATTCTAAAATTAGTGTGAAAATAATACACACATCTCTTGAAAGGCCCATGGTTACTAAGGATTTTATTGCAAAAGGAAATGTGTACATAATGAAAGAAAAGAGAGTGATTGAACAAGAAAATCAAAATTGTTAAAATGAAAGGAAACAAGCAAATAAAATAATAAAACCTAACCTAATTCTATACAATCCAATTCCTTGTTAGTTGGGTTGAAAGAAGCATAGTTTTAGATAGTGACCATTTTCAAGCAACACGAACAAGGAGCCTTCCAAGTTCCACAAGTGATAGGTATCTTGGCCCAACTTTTCAGCAATATGATAAGGTCCTAGTTGTCACACCCCCATAGTGTGTCTAGTCGAATCTTGCAATCGTGCACCTCTTGAGGGAATGTGGCATCATGAAATTTCTCACTTGGTTTCTTGGCAACACCAAGGATACTTCATCCAGACTATGCCTTCTAACCTAGAGCATATACATACTCTATTCTAGGATACCGATGAGTCACACTTCTACTCTAGTGCAACTCTTGTATACTTAGACAAATGTTAACATCTTAACACTTAGTCATATATAAGAATACATCCACAAAACGAATATAAAAAGTGAAAAACAAACAAGAGAAGCACAAATATAGTGTTGGTGGCACAAATCATGCCTAACACCTAGCTAAGCCTTATTATTGAAAAATTGTTACAATATGAACATTGTCGGCTCAGTTTACAACTTGGCAGAGTCATATGACTCACCTCACCTCACCAAGACACTCAAACACAAGTTTGTCACACCAATACTAGTATGTTATAATATCTTTCACAACTTATATAGAGCACTCCAACTGTGCATCCACCTCTGATTCACCATCTCTTCTATGCTGCAAGACTTTCCACATACCTGTGGTTTTATCTCCTAGCATGCCTCCTCAAACCTGCAACAAGAATTCCCTAAACTCAACCCAAAAGAAGCTTGTGCCAACTCTTTCCATAGAATCACCTCAAGGAAACACAATCCCTCCCATTTGAATCAAATTGGCTCCTTAAGGGAGCTCGCCCCTCTTCATATTAGTCTTCCTTAGAATCATAGAGTTGATCTTGCTCTCCGTGTTCTTCAAATATTTCTTTCTTGGTTGTGCACCCTTGTTCTCTTATAGGGACTAAGGTCACCACAATGAACTATCACATCCTTTGGAGGTGTCATGCCCCTTCATGAACCCAAGTTTCCAAAAATATCGTCGTTCCCCTACATGGACCTGGTCGCCCAAACGAATCATTTTTCCCCTTCATGAACTCAGTCACCCAAATGAATCGTCATGCCCATTCGTGGACCGAGTCACCCAAATGAACCCATGCACTCATCAACCATCGTGCCCCTTGGGACCGGTGCACCCCAATATCTTGGTTGATTCATACTTTGGCAAGCCCCTTAGTGTGTTTGCATGCCAAAGGTGCCCACTTGCCCAAATAGTGCAATACTCAAGTGTCGGAGCAACCCCAAGTTTCTTCTCCTTGAGTAATTGGATGAGGGTCTCTATTCCCTTCTAGTTGAAGAACTTACATCCTTCCCCACCTCAAGTAATTTCCATCCCTAACAACATCCAAAAAAACTGCGATAACGAAGTCTTTTCCCAAAATTATGCCCCCATCACAACTAAGTCCACTGGAAACCCCAAGTTTCATGCCAACTGGAAACCCCAAATTTTTTCAAAGTGGAAACTATAATTTTCCACAAATCAGCTCAACTGCACTGCACCCAACACCACATGATATGCTACGATGTTGTTGGCTTGCTACTGTTTAGTTCTGTTGTTGTTTTCATTGCCTACTGCATCTGACTATTTCCTACTTCACTTTAAAAGTTCACACAAGTGTTGAAATCTTATGAACTTCCTTCCATTCCCATACTTCAACTCAAGTCCATGACTCTATTCACTATCTACCCCCATGTCTTGATTTGGTTGGGTAACTAATCTAACTATTGTGCCCAATCCATGAGCATGCACATCTTCATGCCCAAAATTAGTATTTTATTTTTGCAACTTTCACCACTCAGTCCAAACTCAAAGACTGAGGCAAGTGTCCACCCTTGCCACCCTACTATTTTCATTGTTCGATCTTCATTAAGGATATCCTCCACAATGTCTAAGTGTTGTTCTTCAAACCTACTAGTCCATCCGTAATTTGACTTCCTTCCATAATTTATTCCATCCGCACAACAATATAAGACCAAGGAAATTTCTCCCCTCACTTTGTTTCACTATGAATTCACGAAAAAATAAATTCATATGCGGAAACTTGACTCCGTTGTACACCTCATGGCACAATTAGCGAATATTTTCATCAAGAACTACATCTCTAGACTTCCTTTTCCCCACTACTTCATCACCCAGTCATGTTGTTGTATCTATCTCTCTATGCCTTGGAATGGTTAGGATTCACCCTCAACCATGTTTCCTAAAGCAAGAGAAACACTCATGCCCAAGTAATCTCTTCATGATGCAATCTACCTATCCACACAAACCTCCAAACCAAGGGAAGTCCTCAACTCACCTCCTTTCACCAAGTCACATCTCTGCAACTCAATATCTATGATGAGTGTGGCCAATGTTCCTACATTCCTCAAACATTCCAGTGATTTCTCTGAAGTGCTCCAAGTAGAATGAGTTACCTCAAAGAACTTCCATGCCTTAGGCAAGTTCGCATCAATACTTCTACCAACCTCAACCAACGACCTTCCCCAGATATATGAGTCATTGCACAATCATTCATAAGTCACCAAGGTGTGCTCTACCTCATCCAATGTCCCATATCAAAGGTGAGAAAACACCACCCAAGTCACTTTGTCAGTATTCTTCCTATTTAGGTTCACTGTCGGCAATTCTTGGTCAACCTCCCTACTGACTCTATCTCTCTCCTAGAATAAAACTAAATTTCACCTACTGTAAATGTACAAACTATGGAAATTGTTTTACTTCTTTCAAGTCATCGCATGACCCAAAAAATATAGCTAAGGCACCAAGCACCAAGGCACCTCAACCATCCTCTCAAACTTGGCACATATAGACTTCACTTCCCACTTCACCACAACGACTTGTCCAATTCACCCCATCAAAGACTTAGAAAAATTTCTCAATCCACCTCCATGACTACATGAAAATTTCATCCAGTTGGATATCGGTGGCCACCCACCTATTCCAACTGGCTCAAAACAGTTTGCTGATAATTTACTATTTTTACCAGTTTTTTGATTCCTAAACTTCTGGGGCCATTTTGAGGGCCTAAACGATGCTTTTTCATGATCAGACACCTCAATGATAGCCAAATGCTTTGATTGATCCCCAAAAATGAATCTCTTCATCAATACCTTTCAAATGAGTGATCGTGCACCCAAAACAAATATTGTATGCCAAAGTTACACCCTCAAGAATTTGATACACCAAACTACCCAAAACGGGGTCCACAAAATTGTTGGCTTTTCATCTTCCAAGGTTAGGGTTTTGAATTGTATTTATGTTAAAAACGCCTTTGGAGCCTCATTGTTACAATCATCTTCTTGCTAATGTGAGTAGTTGTCACATATCTTCTCAGAGAGAAGCTGCCACCATTCTAGTGAGTCTTTCACTATGTATTTCTACAGTTTTGTACATTTCACTCATTAATAGAAATTGTGTATTACTGCATCTCTGTGTTTATGGTGATATCTCTGATAAATATCTATTATATTATTGGGTATCTGATATATCTCTATACATTTATTATATCTCCTCTCTCATTTCATGCCGAAAAAAATTCAGATTAGTGGTATGAGAGCATGTTGTTCTTGATCGTTTTTTAGTGCATGTCCCTGATGAGGTCTGAGTATAGAAAATTGGGTCTTGAGCTTGTCCCTCTTGAGGACAATCTCTCTCATATGCCCAAGAAAACCTCCATGGAGAAATAAAATAAAAACTACAAAGAAGAATATTTTATTAATCTATTGCTTGAGCAAGCTCTCACGCGACAAAGGGACGAAATGATGCAAAATTTTCCCACATCCTTCAATGCCTACCAATAACAGTAGGAACATCTTCATCAAGCAAACATTTTGGAGAAACCTCTTCTTTCAAGGTACATGTTAATTTTTATATTCTCGTATTTGAAGGTCAGAAAGATGCAGATGCCCTAGAAATATGGTTAAATCTACTAGAAGGTTATTTCTCTATTCATAATTTTTCTGACAGGGAAAATATCACCTTCGCACTCCTTAAGTTTATCCCCCATGTCTAACATTGGTGGGAAACTTACTGGGAGAAAATTTCCATAGAGGAGTCTGGAATATATGGGGTCTAGCCCACTTGGGATTTTTTTGTGTATGTGATCAAGGAACAATATTCCCATGTTGGTAACTATGACAACCAATACATGAGATGGACCGCATTGTGTCAAGAGAGGGGCCAAGCAGTGTCAGAGTTCACCAATACCTTCCATACCTTGCACACCAATATGGGTATCAAATATTCTAAGAAGAATTTGGTTCTGAAATACCATGGGGCTCTACATAGGTACATCCAAACTGAAATAGAGTTCCTGGACATCTCATTGTTGGGAGCTTCATACCAATATGCTTTCAAAATCAAGTAGAAATTTAGGCACCAGAAAAAACGAGAGTTCAAGTTTGGAAATACGCAACAACCAAAGTATGATAAAGACAACCCTAACAAATAGCCTCTTTAAAACCAGTCTAAGACACAAGAAAAGAAGGGTCATGAAAATACAAAGAAGGACACTGGAAAGTGGTGTGATTTCCACAAAATCCCCTGGCACAACATTGATGAATGTCGCTCAAAATAGTTATTGGTGTTCAAGATCAAAGAAAAATATATGAACCCAGATTCAAAAAATAATGGGAGGAGACAGATCATTGATGCATACCCCATTGCTATTGTCACGACCACAACAATTCAACCAAAAGAACCAGTAGATCCTGAAGAGGGGGATCGCGTCTTCCATTCACAGATGTGGGTGAAGGGGACCCTGTTGCATTTCATTATTGATAGTAGACTACAAAAAAAAATCATCTCAGTAGAGGTCGTCAAATAGTTGGGATTGTCCAAAAAACCACACCTGCATCCATACAACATCGGGTGGCTTTTCCAGGGATGAGATCTTTGTGTCATCCAACAATGTCGATTGTCATACGTCATCCATCCCTTCAAAGATGAGGTATCATGTGATGTTTCTCTGATGGATGTATGTGATTTTGTTTTGGGCCAGCCATATATGTGGAAGTGACATGATATTTATGAGTCTCAACCCTGTAGTGTCATTGTTACTCTAGGGGTTCATATCTATAGGATACTGGAGGTAGTTTCAACTACCGTCCCACATAAACAGTGCCGCAAGGTAGTATCTCATACTACAAAACTCAGCTTCTTCACAATATGTTCAAAAGGTGAGAAGAAGGACATTGCAACCACTACAACCTTAGTCCAAGAACCTTTTATCTAGTAGAATCAGGTCAGAAAGATTGAATCAAATTGAAAATATTCATTCTTCACATAGTCATCTCATCAGGTTCTCGAAAACCTCCCACAAACCAAGTAGCGCAACTTTTCCAGCAAGCCAAGCAACTCACCAAGATTCAGATTCAACAAATGATTTCCCCTCTCCCCCAGGAACTCAAAGAAATGGAGACTATTGATTCCTAAGGAGGGAGGATTAATCTAGGTGGATATCAGTGGCCACCCACCTATTCTAACTAGCTCAAAACAGTTTGTTGGCAATTTACTATTTTTAGTAGTTTTTTGGTTCCTAAACTTCTGAAACCATTTTTAGGGCCTAAATGATTATTTTTCACAATAATGCAACTGAATGATAGTCAAAGGTTATTTTTGATCCCAAAAAATTAATCTCCTTGTCAATACCTTTCCAACGATCTATTGTGTGCCCCAAACAGAGATTGTATGCCAAAGTTATGCCCCGGGGAAGTTGATACACCAAACTACTCAAAACAAGGTCCACAAAACTGTTGGATTTTCATCTTTCAAGGTTAGGGTTTTGGATTTTCTTTATGTTAAAAATTCCTTTGGAGCCTCATTGTAATAATCATATTATTTCAAATGTGATTATCCATCACATCTCTTATTAGAGATAAGCTTCCACCATTTTAGTAAGTCTTTCACTATGTATTTCTACAGTTTTATACATTTTGCTCATTAATAGAAATTGTGTATTATTGTATCACTGTGTTTATGGTGATATCTATGATAAATATTTGTTATATTATTGGATATCTAATATATCTATGTACATTTCTTTATTATATCTCCTCTCTCATTTCATGCCGAAAATAATGCAGATCAAAATCTACCTAAGTCCACCACAAGACTCATCCAAGTAGTTTGTCCCAAGCTCTCCGCACATTCACCCAATCAACGTGTCCCAACTACTACATGACTTCTTCGAATATGTACCATTTCATTCACCTCAAGTCTATCGGTTTTCACCATGTAAATAGATTTCACTTGAACCACCAAGTCATCTGACTTCCCTTTAAATAACTCACTGCAACACTTAGGAAATGCAAGAACTCAAAATCAACCATACCTTTCCAATGACATCCTTGGTTGCACTCATGGTTTAAGTATATTTTCTTAGACCTCCACTTTCCCAAGCAACCAAATCTCCACATGAACTCCCTTCAATCACTATCAATAGCTCCAAAAACCTACAAGACCTTCACTGAGATAAAATTATGACTCCATCCATCCACTTTCGAAATTCGTCTAAGTCCCAATATTCACATGCAACCAACGAAACTCATCTCCAATGTCTTTCCATATCCACACCTTCACTATTTTCACTTCAAGGAACCATGCACCCACCTCTCAATTGTCAAGTCATACTACTGCTAATTGAATGTTGTAACTCTACGAAGAGATACCTCATCCAAAGGTTGCGTTCGACCCATTTTTCCAAAAGCCCAGCTCAACTCAACCACCGTTCTTGATGATGCATGACATGAAGATGTCATTATGGAAACATGCCCAACCAAATACCTATTGCAAATCTTTTTAAGTTCACCTCAATTCATCATCCCAAGTCCTTCAACTTGTTGCAACCTAGAACTTCTCCCCTTCACAATCACTTATACAATCACTTTTACGGTTAGATTTGCAACAAATATTGAATTCATCGGCCTTACCCAATTGCTCAATTCACCCAATGAACTCTGCACTTGGTCTCTTCAAGGTGTTCACAACAGTTCTGACACTTACTTCCATCACACATCAATCCAATCAATTCTACGCCTAGACTGTCTCTTTGAATGGTTAGTCCACCTTACCGAACCTTCACCAAGTCTATACCCAAACTTCCTTTGCGATCAATTCTGCAACAAGTTTTGCAGTTGCCAACCCTGTCCAAGTGCTTTGTCTCACCAAAAAATATTCTCTTGGTCTATACAAGGTGTGTTCCCAGGCCAACCTTCCACCGCATTGTCAATCAAACCTCTGTCATAATTCTGATACAAAGTTTGTGATGAACTAGTTCACTCCACCGAATGATTCACCAATTCTATGAAAATTTCCACTAAATTTCCTTCGCAATGAATTGCATTCATATTTCTCTCTATCACCAATGTCACCACCACAATAGTAGAGCATGCTTCAATATTTGATACAACTTATCTTCAATATAGTGGTGAAGAGATCACCAACCCTCCATCAAAATATGCAATGAACAAACTCTAATACCATCTATAGTCAAGATAGTGGTACAGATCTCACCAATCCTTCATCAAAATATGCAACAAACAAGTTTTTATATCCTATATTCGAGACAGTGGTGAAGAGATCACCAACCATTCTCCAAAATCTACAACAAACAAGCTCTAATACCATATGTCATGGAACCACAGTGTGCCTAGCCAAATCTTGTGATCATGCACCTCTTGAGGGTGTCTGTCGTCGTGAAATTTCTTACTCCACTGCAAGGAAACACCAAGGATACTTCGTCCAAACTATTCTTCTTGACCTAGAGCATACCCATACTCTATTCTAAGCTACCAACAAGTCACACTCCTACTCTAGTGTAACTCTTGTATACTTAGACAATTGTTAACAACTTAACATTTAGTCATATATAAGCATACATCCATGAAATGAAGAGAACACTTGCGAAACAAAGAAGAGACACACATATATAGTGTGGGAAGCACAAACCTTTCCTAACTCCCAACTAAGCCTTATTATTGCAAAATTGTTACAATATGAGCACTCTTGGCTCAACTTACAACTTGGTAGAGTCACAATCATTGTGTCACACACCTCTTGAGGGTGTACGACACTGTGATGTTTCTTACTTGGTTTCTCAACAACACCAAGGATAATTCATCCAAACTATGCTTCTTGACCTAGAACATACCCATACTTCATTCTAAGATAGCAATGAGTTACATTCCTACTCTAGTGCAACTCTTGTATACTTAGACAATTGTTAACAACTTAACATTTAGTCATATATAAGTAGACAACCATGAAACAAAGAGAACACTTACGAAACAAACAAGAGACACAAATATAGTGCGGGAAACACAAATCGTTCCTAACGACCAATAATTCTTATTATTGCAAAATTGTTACAAGTTGAGCACTCTTGGAACGACTTACAACTTGGTAGAGTCACATGACTCGCCTCACCTCACCAAGACACTCACACAATTTTTTCACACCAATACTTGTCCGTCGTAACATCTTTCACAACTTCTAGGGGACACTCCAACTATGAATCCACCATAGACTCACCATCTCTTCTTTGTTGCAAGACTTCACACATACCTACGTTTTTATCTCCTAACATTCCTCCTCAAACATGCGACAAGACGTCCTCAAACTCAGCCCAAAAGAAGGTCGCCCCAACTCTATCCACAAAATCACCTCAAGACAGTACAAGCCATCCCATGTGGAGAAACTTGGATCCTTGAGGGAGCTCAGCCCTCTTCGTCTAAGTATTCCTTAGAATCGCAGAGCTAATCTTTCTCTCCTTATTCTTCAAATCTTCCTTCCTTGGTTGTGTGTCATTGTTCTCTTAAAGGGACTCCAAAGGTCACCATTGTGAATCAGATTTGAAAATATTAACCATGCAAGAGTGATAAGATTAATTAAAATTTTGGTACAAGATAGATATGTGACATAATTTTTTGCAAGTCATTCTGCTAAGATATGAGATCCTAAAAGCAGGGTGTTGTCTAACTATTCTACATTTTGGCCCTTTTCGTTAGAATTCAATGACATAAATATGGATGAAATCATAATTTTTTGTTGTTTAAATTGCATTTTTGAATGCATAAATGTATTCAGCATGTTGAAAGACCTCTAGGGAACTTTAATTATACAATCCTAGCCACTCAAATATGTAGATCCAACAAGTTCTCATTGAATTACAGGAAAAAGTAAACAAAAAATATCCCCTAAAAAGGACCAAAACATAGAATGTTTAGACTATGACTAAAAATAGTGTGAAAAGACAAGCCACATTTCTCCTAAGGCCCACAATTATTAAGGATCTTATTGTGAAAAGAAATATGTACATAATAAAAGAAAAGAGAGTGATTGAACAATAAAATCAAAATTGTTAAAATGAAAGGAATCAAACAAATAAAATAATAAAATCTAACATAATCATATACAATTCAATTCCTTGTTAGTTGGGTTGAAAGAAACATAGTTTTAGGTATTGACCATTTCTGGGAAATGAGAATAAGGATCCTTCCAAGTTCTGCAAGTGATAAGTATCTTGGCCTAACGTTTCAGCAATATGAGAAGGTCCTAGCCACAAGGAACTCGGAAAGAAATAAGAATAAATTTATTGAATGCGTTATTTAGTCGAGGATGCAAGTCATCCACACACTAACATGATATAAAACTTAAATAGAGTTTCATATTATTTTTGCCCACTTGTGTAGTGTCCCCAAGGCCGAGCCTCAATGTAAACTATGATCTGAAAGAGATTGTAAATATGTGTTATAGGCTGGTGAGCCAAGTTTTGTATAAGCCAGTAGGCTTATGTGTTTGTTAGGCTAGGGAGCCTAAGTGTTGAAGGCCAGGAGCCTGTTGATGTACTTGTATGTATGCAGATCAATTAATAAAATATAAACACCGCCAGTGCAGACCGACCACGATGAATGAGTGATGGGGGACTGAGCATCCACAGAGTGGGCAAGGAACTAGGGGCTGGAAGGTGGGAAAAGGGCTGAGTGATGAGCCTAGGGGCTAAGCCTAGGGGCTTAAGCCTAGGTAATAATATTTTAATATTATTTCCTAAAAATCCATGTGCATATTATTTTTATCCTAAGTCCTTTTGGAAGGGCACTTGATTTCCCAAGTGGTGGAAGGAAGGCATATGGATGGAACGCATGTAGTTCCCAGGGTGACAAGTGTCAACCCTAGTGCATGCAAATAAAATAGAGGAAGTAAGCCATGAGGGGGGTTCTCGTCCATTGGATCCGACTTCCTGAGCGAGAGCCGTGTAAGCCAGTCTGCAAGAGACCTGCGTGTAATCCTTTTATAGAAAGGAAAGCCGAAAATCCTGTGTTGCCCTGAAGAAACTGTGTACACCCCTGTCCAGAGCTGTGGATTCTGTGTCTGACTCTAAGAAAACCCATGTCTCTAAGAAAACCCGTGTGTGCATTAAGCCTGTGTTGAACTCGAGTGGAAGAATCCTTTGTTGTTCGAGAGAAGCTGAGCTAGCTTGTGCATGGAGCCTATTCGAAAACATCACCATGAGATCACCCTGATGATTTTTGAACCAGTTGGGGAAGCCTTGTCTGTGTTTCCCATGGATTGTTGTGACCACACAGTACTCGACTGCATGAGGCTTGTTGGCCTGTGAGCGACTCCTCCAGGTAAGAGAGTGCACAGAGGGAGAAGAGAACTCCTGGAAGGAACCCTGTAGCGGCCATAGAGCCCAGAGACTTCCGGTCTGGTCTGTTCCTGTAACCCAAGGTAAGGCAGACTAGCAACCGAAGGACTGTCTAGGTGACAGAGAAGGTGCACTCTCCTAGGGTGGAACAGGCATGTGGGGAATGAGGGTCCGTGGGCATTGAGCGTGGGAGATTCCTGGGAGAGTTTTCTTCCTGGTGGATGTGTATGTGCTATCTTCCCTGTAACCTCAGCCTAGCCTAGGATTCCTTGCGTTGGGGTGGAGCTCAGTCCCAGCTCGGGGGTGACCCACTGTTGAGTTGATGAACAGTGTGGTCTAAGGCTGGGAGGTTCGTGGAAGGCCTACACTTGGTTGGTGAATTCTACATCTGTTCAAAGATAAGTATTGGAACTATGTTTTGTCACATTTGGTATGACTGTGTTGTTTATGTATCATGTTTTTCGCTGTGTAAATGAAGTTACTATTGAATGCTGCAGCTTGTTTAATTGTAGCAGTAACTTATATATTTTACTCTGAGAATTAAGTGTGTTTAATTGTGTTAAATGCATGTGGTTATAATTCCTGTACGAATTATGTAAACATTCATGTATATAATGGTAACTGAGAGGTTTGGAAACCTCTATAGTGAAAGGGTACACTATAGAGTGGTATCAGAGCTAAGGTTTCGACACTGAGCCTAGATGGGCCAGTTGAGTGGTCTTTGGACCGAGGGTGAGAGGAGAAATTGTGTTTGGAGGACCAATTTCGGACGTTGGTTTGTTCCAGTGTGTCAAGTGGTTGCTTGACCACGCTTAAAAGCTCAAGAGGTATAGCGGTTCTATGAAACCACAACTGGTGTGGTCTATGGCCACAGGAAGACAGGTTTCTACACTAATGGTGTTAGAACCGTAGGATCTGCTCAGGAGGGAAGGTGAACCCTTGTAACCATTAGATCTGGAGAATGTGCACAAGGTTTAAATCCTTTTGATAATGCACAGAAGTTTAAACTCAGGAGGATCGTGAGTCATAAGATCCCTATGGGATTACTTGTCAACCGTTCGAGTTGGCAGAAGTTGCGCAGTATTTAAGTCCTCATGGGTAGAGGAGAAGTCCCGGAGAGGCGTCGGCATTTTAGAAGTCAAGAGAATCGAGACCTTGTGAGTCTCGAAACACCGAAGAAACCATAGCTGTAGGATCTCAAGGAGGACACGTGTCAGACTCCTGGAGAGAGTCGGAGAATCGGAGTTCTCGAGCACATAGAGATCTCGTCACACGGAATCGCGATCCATGATCTCGCGACAAGATCTGGACCATTCATATTAGGGAACACATGGCAGAGATCTGCCATCGGGGAAAGTCCTGACAAGGAGCATGTCCATCGGTGTTTGAAGTTCATCGGGAAATCGGGAACCCTGGTGACAAGTGATTCATACACTTTAAAACTCCAAACCCCGAAACCCCGATGAGCGGTCAATTATGGTCATGGGGTAGAGGTCACATGGACCTGACTTAACCATGAAGGATTAAAGAAAAAGGCACATTGGCATATTGGGAATCAGGATATTGGAGATCTCGGAAGCAAAGGTTTCGTGCATTAGAAAATCATGATACGTGATTTCCCGATAAGGCCTAGGAACGTGGGGCCACACCAGCTGTCAGAAGGGCAGGTGGCATATTTTTAGCGACAGGCGAAAGGACTGTTGACCATTCAACGACTGGGACCCATCAGGGATCCCGTGAGCATATGAGCATTGACATTGAAACCACCGAAACCTGACGGGGTAAGGTGGAGGTCATATAGTATGGTCATGTGGACCAGAGGCTGAGCCGGGAGAGCTAGCCAGTGTAAAAGCACATCGAGAATCAGAGGATTGGGGGTTGTGAATGCATGTGCATCGCAACATCACAAATCCCGAAACCCCGATTGGAGGATTGATCGCGGTCATGGGCAGTGGTCGTATGGTGAGGCTATAGCCCGGAAGGCTAGCATGAATGGAGTCCATCGAAAATTGAGAAATCGGGGATTCCGCTGTCCAGAGTTTTGGCTCATTTCGATTCATGAAACCCTGAACCCCAATAAGGGAAAACGCTGGTGTCACGAGTCAGCGGTCACATGGTGTAGAGCCAGAGCCGGGGCTAACGCATAAAGGTAGCGCATCGGGAAATCGGAAATCGGGGATTCAACCCACCAGAACACTTCCGGTTTCAAAATCCCGATAGAGGTTACCCCAATAGAAGGAAGGGAGACCTCGAAGAGTTTCTTGTGGGAGGAAAATTTCCCAATAGGGAAATAGGAGAATTTGAAGAAACCCGAAAAACACAGAGACAGACAGAGCTTAGAAAACTTGTGAAGTTGAAATGTCTTTCGTTCTTGTTCGTATTAGTTATAAACGTTGTGGGTTATTCATGAAGTTTAATGGCCTGACAATTTTGAATTGGATTGCACATTGCATGTTCAGAATACAACAGAGGCCAAACTCTATTTAATCAACGCCGAGTATGGAGTGGGGAAGAGTGAAAATTACCCCTTAAATGGAAGACGAACGGGAAGGAAAGGATGTTAACCTGGGAGTCGAAGGATCGAACTCTAATGGGCATGGAAAGGAGATGGATAAGGAAGGAAATATAATGAAAATCCTTGAAGGATTGCAAAGAGAGGCCAAGGAGCGTCGAGCTGATAGCCGAAAGCTCATGAAAGTCAAGGATCGGCAAGGGAAATTAAACTTAAAATTCTTGTAGAGTCTGGAAAGAATAGAGAAGAAACTTGAGAAGGGAAGAGCCTCAAGTACGACAGAGAGTCACAGATACCATGGGAGAAGAAGTATATCGAGGAGTGGTAGCCGACATCATAGTCGCTCCCAAAATCATTCGGACAGGGAGACACGCAGTAGTTTGAGCCCGTCCCCTACCAGAAAACATCGAAAATCTGGAAGGGAGGAATTGAAAGGGGAGATGAATAAAATTAAATCTCCAATATTCGATGAAGAACATAAGAAGGAGGAGGATGTCGAGGCATGGTTGCTGGGCATGAAGAAATACTTCCAGCTG
>JASDQU010011699.1:47717-76593 GCA_032191745.1 Picea mariana | reverse complement strand
AGTCATTGATGAAAGGACCCCTACCCAAACTTGTTGGGAATCAAATGAGCAAATGGCATGACTTGATTATTGCCCCGTTCATTTTGGGGGTTGTGAAAGAATGGATGGAAAACATTGCATGATAAAGGATCATAACTATCGATGAAAAGGATGCACAAGAGGAATAAAGGGATGCAAGCTAGGTCGGCTACAAATAGCTAAGAGTTGTGGAGTCTAATTAATGAGATGACATGGATACTGGATGGCATGCACAACAACCATTGTGCTTGTTGTGCATGCAAAATTGGCATGCACAGTAACCCTATGGCTTCTATGCATGCCAAATTGGCTTGCACAACAGCCCAAATTGGCATGCACAGTAGCCAATTTGGCATGCACAACAACCATTGTGGCTTCTTTCCATGCCAAATTGGCATTCAAAATATCTTTGTGGTTGTTGTGCATGAAACTTTGGAAAACAAACCAATTTGGCATGCACAACAGCCATTGTGGTTGTTGTGCATGCCAAATTGGCATGCACAACAACACTGTGGCTCTTGTGCATGCCAATTTGGCATGCACAACAGCCCTGTGGTTGTTGTGCATGTTGTTGCTCAAAATTTTATGAAGTGACCAACATCAAGTAAAGTGTCCCTAGAATTGAAAACATACAGAGTATCAAGCACATTGGTACATTGTAAAGTGTTGGGGTTCCATATCCCAAGAAGATGTCATGCAAACATTCTGGAACAATACAAGCATTGTTCATCAACATCTAGTTCTTCATAAATGTTTGTGTATGTGATTACAAACTCAATGCTTCCATATTGAACAAAAATGTTTTCTGGATTGCAAACTAAAGCATTTGGCCCTGGTGCAAGTCTTAATTGATGAATGCATGTCACCCAATATTTCCAATTGAAAATGTTTGGAATGTCAAGGAAAGGAAAGGCATGTCAAGGTAAGGCATGGCATGGAAAGGCATGGCATGTCAAGGCAAGGAATGGCAAGGCTAGGCATGGCATGTCAAGGCAAGGCAAGGAATGTCAAAGAAAGGCATGGAATTTCAAAGCAAGACATGGCAAGGAAAGGGAATGCATGGAAAGGAAAGGCATTGCAAGGCAATTCATGGTAAGGCATGAAAACTCATGGCATGTCAAGGAAAGGTAAGACATGTCAAGGAAAGGCATGTATTGTCAAAGCAAGGCAAGGAAAGACATGTCAAGGCAAGTCATGGCTTGTCAAGGCAAGGCATGGCTAGGCTAGGCATGGCATGTCAAGGCAAGGCAAGGCATGGCATGTCAAGGAAAGGCATGGCATGTCAATGCAAGGCAAGGTATTTCAAGGAAAGCCATGTTAATTCAAGGCAAGGCATGTTAGGGAAAGGCATGTCAAGGAAAGGAAAGGAACGTCAAGGAAAGGCATGGCATGTCAAGGCGAGGCATGCCAAATCATGCCAAGGCAAGGAAAGGCAAGACATGTCAAGGCAGGGCATGGATTATCAAGGCAAGGCATGGCTAGGATAGGCATGGAGTGTCAAGGCAAGGCAAGGCATGGCATGTCAAGGCAAGGAATGACATGTCAAGGAAAGGCATGTCAATGCAAGGAAAAGTCTGTAAAGGAAAGACATGTTAAGTCAAGGCAAGGCATGTTAGGGAAAGGCAAGAAAAGGAATGGCATGTCAAGGCAAGACATGGAAAGGAAAGGGAATGCATGGCAAGGCAAGGCAAGGCATGGCATGGCTTGTCAGGGCAAGGCAAGGCAAGGCAAGGCAAGGCTTGTCAAGGCAAGGCATGGTTTGTCAAGGAAAGGCATGGCAAGGCTAGGCATGGCATGTCAAGGCAAGGCATGGAATGTCATGGAAAGGCATGGCAAGGAAAGGCAAGGAAAGGAATTTCAAGGAAAGGCATGGCATGTCAAGCCAAGAAAAGGCATGGAATGTCAAGCCAAAGAAAGACATGTCAAGGCAAGGCATGGCTTGTCAAGGCTAGGTATGGAAAGGCTAGGCATGGCATGTCAAGGCAAGGCAAGGAATGGCATGTCAAGGAAATGCATGTCAATGCAAGGCATGGTATGTCAAGGAAAGTCTAGTCATAACATTTTTTTATGATCTTTACTAACATTTATTAGAATTGTTGAATGTTTTAGATAATTGGAATGACATCTTAGTTGTAACTTATTTGATATTTTATTATCATATGTGCACTTTGGTATGATGTAATATGATTATAGTTTCTTTTTATTTGTTGTAATATTAGATATATAACAAGGAAATTAATTATTGCATGAAATAAACAATAAATTTTCATTCTAAATGTTTGTTTTTGTAGAGCAAGGATCTTCTAGAAGATCCATATCATCTTCAACAAATAGATATAGTTCATGATGTTGGGTCTAATGTTGGGATGGAAGATGATGCTCATGATGACATAGATACATATAAAAACAATGCCATTTTCGATGCAAATGATGATGATGATGATGATGAGGATCATGATGATCATGATCACGATGGTGATGATGATGTTGAGGCAGTTGTCAGTAGCAGCCAATGACATTCATGATCATATAGACTACATTAGAGATCATTTTTTATATATTTTTATAATGCCTCTTTTCATGGTTACTATCATATGTATCATTTTCATGGCCTCTAGTACCATATCATTGAGTTGTATCATTTTGACATGTTTCATGTTGACTTATATCGTTTGGACATTGTTGTCACAAGAGTTGGTTCTAGGCTGTAATAGAGCCAAGCCTTAGCACATTTTTAATGAGATAATAAATAATTTCTCGGAACTTGACTTGGGTTGCTGCAATCCAATCCCTAAGGTAACCTGAAACCTACTTTAGAGTGTGTTTCTGACCTAATACACTCAGAGAGGGCTCTCTCAATAGCCAAAGGCTCTTTACTCAAAAAATATTCAGTAATCACAGTAAGAAGGCCAAATTTATTATAACACAAGATATTTTGATAAGGTTGGTGGTTGCATAGATTTGAAAAGTCTTATTGGGCGATGGAGTCAAGTGAAAACCAAACAAAAGGGGTAATAGCAGTGATCATGTTACTTGAGGGAAATGAGGCAAAGTAAGTCTATATTTCAATAATCGATAATCAAGATATGGTAGTAGAAAAGAAAAGGAAAAGACCATCACAGTGAAAGCATCTAACAAGGATGAATTTTCACTACAACTTTAGAGGAAAAAGACTAGAGGCTAATAACTAGGTGCAGAGCACTAATCTTGAGCGAATTTTGACTAGTCATCATTGAAACACAACACATATCAACTGTGTGTAAGGAGCATGCAAAATGAATTCCAAACAAATTTTAACTCGACTGATAAAAGAAGAGATATATAATATGAATGTAACAAGACGGAGAACATACTAAAGGAATCAACCGTGATAAATCTCACATATCAAGTGAACACATGTCTCCATCATTATGTTATTCCAAATCTTCAAAATAACTCAGTTTTCAATAGAATCCCTCTTCAAAAAAGGTTCCCCTGCTCCATTCTCATCAAAGAGATGTACAATATATAAACCTTCAGTGTATAACAGATGAGAAACTACCTCAAAACTGACTGAGAAACAAACTAGCAGTTGTTTAACTGAAATCTGGGTGCGTTTCTACATTTTTGGTCCATGTCTGAAGTGCCATCTTGTGAGGAAATTTTTCTTACCTTGTTGAGCTCTAAATTTGGATCTAAAGATACCACTAAAAATCTTAGAATCTGTAGATGTCAATTGAATATTCAAAAGTGTAAAAAGGCCTCTCCAAGGTTGAGAAAAGTGAGTTTTCCCATAGGCAGGTTTTTTGGGAAAAACCTGCGATTTCGGTGGCTAACAGGCCAAAAACAAGGGTATCTTAGCCACCGAAAGTCCTAGCTTTCGATAGATAATAGTGAGATTTCATAGCGATGTAAGGCACCGAAAGTCCCAAAACCCCGATTTCGGCTTTCAGGTTTCGAGGAAATAGAGCAATGGTTAAAATCTTATCTCAGCCAAACCTCCGACTGTCAAAAACCTGAAATGGTGACGTGGCATTTACGTAAAACCTTATTATAACGATTTTATTGTCATTTATTGCATTCTTCTAGTACCTCCTCATGACTTGATTTCTAGGTAAAAACTCATCTACACTTTTAGCAGCTAAGGGCATATGAAAACTGAGATTTAAGCTACCGAAAGTCTGCACTTTCGGTAGCTAAACACTATAAATTTTTTCCTCCTAAGCTACCGAAAGACAAAATTTCAATATTTGTTCCAACATAGGCTCCATCTAGGGATGGTTCTTTCCTGCGAAGCACCAAGAATAGTAGACCAAGTTCCTTCATCCATTGGGTGACTTGAGATCATCCTTATCAAATGTTGAACCTTGTCACTTTGCTTACACCTTTCCGAAACAAAAAACTGCTTATGCATTCATTGGGATATGGAGTAATAATGTCTTAAATCAAAACCATACAAGATGCCAAACTGAACTGGAAACGTACTTAAAACTACTATTGTACTCTAATGCTCAAAGTCAAGGTTATTTATATACATCACCTACTCTAAATACTGAAAAAATTCCCATTGAATCAAATGATAAAAAAATGTCAGCGAAGCCAATCCAAAAAATGTGTACTAATTTGAAATCTGCTCACACTTTCTTTGAGCAGGCTGAAAAAGGAAATAGACAACTTCCATCTGAAATGTTGTTGATCATGAATTTTCAAACTTTTCCTCGATTCCTATGACAAAATATCCAAGATATAGCGTGCTCCTCCATTACATGAATCTAAAAGGTCAACAAAAGGATCATGAAAAATTGCATGGTACTGAGGTTTTAAATAACAAGCTTCATCAAAGACTATTGTGTGCTCCAATTTATTTTTCTCAGGATCATCCTCAAAGAGGATATCCAAACATCCTTCATTTGATATGGCATCTGTCTGAAGACCACCATTCCTCCATGTAAAATTTGCAGCAAATTGTTCTAGAGAAACAATATTATAATCATCAGTGTACTCATCATATCTGGGTGCAATAGATAAATCTGAAGTGTTATCAATCAGAAAAATCCTCAGGTTATCAACCATGGGCAACTCTACTCCTTTCTTTGGCATGATGCCCATCTCAGATTTCTACCCCTCCACATCAAAATCTAAATCATTCTCGAATACCAAACATTCTTCGGTATGGTTAAACATGATAGCCACATCTTTTTCATGAAACAAAACAAATTCTTCAAGATGATCTCCTGGCAGGGAATCATCATCATAAATAGGTTCTTTGACTTCTTGTATAGTTTCATGGTTGTCATCACATAAAATCAGATTTGCATTAATAATAGGAGAAGTTTCACTCACATATTCAGGACTGTGTGGATGCTGCAGATTTGTGTAAGCAGGGGTTGCAACATAATTATTCAGCAGCGGATCTATCTCTTATTCTACTAAAGGAGGAGGTGGTCTCTGTATTTTTTGGATAAAACAACAATTATTTCCTTTCTCTTCTGCAAGTTGGTCGTGATGCTGAATGTATTTTTCTTGAATATGTTCACAAGAGCTATCATATCCAGCTTCTTTATGAGCCAACTCTTCCTCATACTGATCATCTTCATCAACTTGAGAAATTTATGATATTTCTTCCTCCTTTTTAAGAGGATTTGTTTGATCTTTTTGTCTTATAAATTCTATATTACAACAATCTTCAAAAAGTATTTCAGCTGAGTAGATTCTTTTACAATGTTGTTGAAAAAGTATGTGAAAATCTTTCAATGAAGGAATATTGGAATGGGGTAAATACTTATACTAGAGTCTAGCATCTCTTTCCAACAAAAACATAAACAACTTCATGAAGACATCTTCATGATGTATATTTAATTCATCCATGAGCTTGTGAAATTCAAACAAGTGATGAGCGAGATTATCGTCCGCATATTCTCCAAATTTAGGAAGGAAATCTTACCAAACTTTAATGTCTAGAACAATGTTTGAAAAACCATAAACATTTGTAAAATCCAGAGGAGCAAACCTTGCAGCAATCCGAGCAGTGAATGAATTCGACATTTTGAGACCAGTGGAGTCGCCAGTGAAATCATGTAGAGTCTATGAACCAAGGAGTTGTCAGGTGAATGATCACAACCAATCAAATGCCTATCCCTTGTTCACCATCAAGAGATAGATTTGAGCTTTGTCGTATCCCAGGGAAGATAACTTTTTCCTCCATCCCCGGCAATGGTACCAGGAAATGTTGTCACAAGAGTTGGTTCTAGGTTGTAATAAAGCCAAGCCTTAGCACATTTTTAATGAGATAATAAATCATTACTTGGAACTTGACTTGGGTTGCTGCAAGCCAATCCTCGAGGTAACCTGAAACTTGCTTTAGAGTGTGTTTCTGACCTAATACACTCAGAGAGGGCTCTCTCAATAGCCAAAGTCTCTTTACTCAAAGAATATTCAGTAATCGCAGTAAGAATGCCAAATTTCTTATAATACAAGATATTTGTATAAGGTTTTTGCTTGCACAGATTTGAAAAGACCTATTGGGCGATGGAGTCAAGTGAAAACCAAAGAAAAGGGGTAATAGCAGTGATCGTGTTACTTAAGGGAAATGAGGCAAAGTAAGTCTATCTTTCAGCAATCGATAATCAAGATATGGTAGCAGAAAAGGAAAGGAAAATACCATCACAGTGAAAGCATCTAACAAGGATGAATTTTCACTACAACTTTAGAGGAAAAATACTGGAGGCTAATAACTAGGTGCAGAGCACTAATCTTGAGTGAATTCTGACTAATCGTCATTGAAACACAACACATATCAAACGTGTGTAAGGAGCATGGAAAATGAATTCCAAATTTTCTTTAACTTAGTTGATAAAAGAAGAGATAGACAATATGAATGTGACAACATGGAGAACATACTGAAGGAATCAATCGTGATGAATCTCACATATCAAGTGAACACATGTCTTCAGCATTACGTTATTCCAGATCTTCAAAATAACTCAGTTTTCAATAGAATCCCTCTTCAAAAGAGGTTCCCCTGCTCCACTCTCATCAAAGAGATATACAATATATAAGCCTTCAGCATATAACCGATGAGAAACTACCTCAAAACCAACTGAGAAACGAACTGGCAGTTGTTTAACTGAAATCTGGGCGCGTTTCTACTTTTATGGGCCATGTCTGAAGTGCTATATTGAGGGGAACTTTTTCCTACCTTCTTGAGATATAAATTCAGATCTGAAGATACCACTAGAAATATTATGATCTGTATATGTCAATCGACTATTCAAACGTGTAAAATGACCTCTTCAAGGTTGAGAAAAATGAGTTTTCCCATAGGTAGTTTTTTTTTTAAAAACCTGCGATTTCGGTGGCTGACAAGATGAAAATAGGGGTATCTTAGCCACTGAAAGTCCTACCTTTCGGAAGCTAATAGTGAGATTTCAGAGCGTCGTAAGCCACCGAAAGTCCCGAAACCTCGATTTCGGATTTTGGGTGTTGGGCAAATGGAGCAATGGTCAAAATCTTATGTCGACCAAACCTCCGACTGCCAAAAACCCAAAATGGTGATGCGGCATTTATATAAAACCTTATTATAGTTATTTTATTTTTATTTATTGCATTCTTTTAGTGCCTTCTCCTAAGCTACCAAAAGCCAAAATTCCAATATTTGTTCCAACAGACATGGCATATCATATTGACTTGTATCATTTTATCTTACATAATTTATCATTTTTATTTATATCATTTATACATGATGTATCATTTTAAGTTATGTCAATTGTTGGACATGTATCATTTTCATATGATATTGATCTACTGTCGTATATATTTGATTTTCACTTGTTTTAGTTATATATGATGATGATCTTATCAATATTGACTCGTCAATTTTTATATATTGAAAGTGGTTGATGATTTTTGGATGCATATTTATTACGTATGATGTTTTGATTTACTGCTCATGATGGATGTCGACAAATTCACTTAAATTTATAGATATTTTACTCACTTGTTTTATTTATAGATGATGATCATGTTATAATAATTATATTATTATTTTATATATACTGGATTGTGTAGATTCTATTTTGATGGAGATTTGATAAGTATAATGATATTGTTAATTTGTATGGATGTACGTTTCCCTAAAAAAATGTTTATAAATGTTATCCTATAAAATATTTCAAACGCATTTATATGACTTACTGTATAATCATATAATTTATTTAAGAGACATGATATATTTAACTAATTAAATTGAAATAAAAAATATTAAATTAATAACTGTAAGAAAAACAAGAAGCAAGAAAGGAAGCAACAATGGAAGCCAAATTGGAAGCCACACTAGAAGGAAAAATGGAACCTAAACTAGAAGCAAAATGGGAAGCAAAATGATCCAAAAAGGATCTAGAGAAGACTAAGGACAACTCAAAATTTGCAGAAACAACTCAAGAAGCTTAGAATGGCTTCAGAAGACGGAGAAAGGGAAAAAAATCAAAGTCCTCAAAACTCAATGAAAGTGGCATCATCACGAANGCGTGTCACAATATTTCCAATGGCATAAACAACTCGTCAAATGGATTTATGGATCGAAAGATATTTGTGGTCAAAGTTTGGTCAACCTAGCCCAATCAACATGGGATAAGTCAACCTCCGTACTATTGACGTCAACATCAGTACGGATGATTTCAACATCCATACAATGTATGTGGCACACACAAGAGGTGACATGTGTCATGTTGATGTCAGCATGATGTGGCAGCACCAGAGGTTGCCATGTGTCACTCATTTTTGGTTTTTTCAGGTTGATCTGTAGACCAATGAAAAAGCGTCATGTGGCAGTATGTGCATCCATGTGGTAGAATGAACGGTGACATAGCAGGATGAAGTGGTAGGTGACTGTACAGGTGGTTAGCATGGCCCAATGGTTGGTTTCCATGTGACCTAGTCATGGGCTACCATGTGGCAGTGTGAAAATTCCCAATGAGGTCCCAAGAACCGAAATTCAAAAATAAAAAAAGGTGGGTCCACCAAATCTGGTGGAGCACCACCAGATCTGGTGACCCAATAGACAAATCTAAAACATGCTAAAGGTTTGCGAACCAGCACACATTAATATATATATGTTACAAAAACAACTCATAAGGGGAGGCTCGCGGGCTCGACCCCAGGACCTCCCCCTTTGTTTGTGCATTAACTATACATCTTCCACCATTGGGCCAAACGACCCCATTGTTTATATCACCCACAATTTATTTAAAATTTGAAATCTGCTAGTGCATGGGGGAGAGAGGCATGCGACGGTACGACCAAGCATAGTTTTTGAGGCATTTTTTTAAATTAATTTAAGGTTGTTGGGCATGGAAACCGAGAAAAAATTTCTCTTGGGCCTGGGAGTGCTAGAGTCAGATTGAGGCGTGGAGACAATCATTTTTGGGTAATTCGACGCCATGAATTCAATGGTGTTGTCTTTTGTTTTTTTATCTGAGAAAAGATTTTTCATCTTAATTCTAGAATGAGGTATACTTATGTATTTTTCCAAATTGTTTTGTTGAGTTAATAAAAAGGCCTACCCATTTGAGAGGAGGACCTGGAGACGTACTCCACCAGGGATGAACTCTGTTATCAAGTTTTTGTGTTCAGATTTTATGTTTATGTCTCATCATTATTGAGCTTTTCCTTCTTTAATGATGCACTTTAATTTATGTTCATTTAATACAATTCTTTATAAGTCACTTCGATGAAAATATCCCCGATCATGTTGGTATCAGAGCAGTCATCTTTGACGTGAATTGTTGAGTGTGAATGCTTACTAGGGCCAAGAATAAACAACGTGCAGGAACTCTTAATAATTTCAATCCCAAAGTTGGTCATGCATCCCGAAGGAAGAAAATGGAAGAAGAGGACCAGCATGACGAACAGGAGAAAAACTTCCATATGGTCTGTTATCGCATGTCATAAATGGTCGAACGAATGTATGGAGACTACAAGAAGAGGATGAAGAATAAAGGGAAGAAAAAGGAAGCACAAGTTTATGATGATGCTTCGGTAAATCAAGGGGCTGGAGGAGACCCTCCTAAGCCTCCATATTCACCGTCAAGTTCTAGTTCTTATTCCTCTAAGCATTCTCGTCATTCTCATCATTCTAGCCATAAAGTTTATTTTAAGAAACCATTATTAAATCTTGATGTAAAATTTTCTTTACCTATGTTTAATGGAGATGTTAATCCTGGAAAGCTAGATAATTGGATCTGAGAGGTTGAAGTATATTGTCGTGTTCAACAGATTGATGAAGAGGAAGTTAAAGTGCAATTGGCTTCTCTTCAGTTGGAAGGCAACACTCTTGTATGGTGGGAGAACAAACTTCAGGACAAAAGAAAGTGTGGTAATCTTCTTTGCTCATGGTCATAATTTAAATCAGCGATAAGGAAGAAATTTTATCCAATCGGTTATTTACATAAAGCAATGATGGAAGGGAAAAATTTAAGACAAAGTACAGGTCAAACTGTACAAAGTTTCACAGAAGAATTTAGGAAGAAATCTCTTGCATTAAAGATTCCTTTGGATTCTTATGAAACTTTAATAAAGTATATTGGTGCACTTCATAGTTATATTTGTCACACTTTTCTATTGTTTAACCCTACCAATCTTGACAAAGTTTGTGTGCAAGACACTCACCTTGAGAATAGGGGAATGCATGTTCAAGAAGATCCCACAAAGAAACCTTCCAATCTCCCACATAAGCCACTTAAGAAGTTTAAAATGAAGGACAAGAAGACCGCCACTGTAAAGAGAGAAGAAGGAAATACATCTTGCACTCATTGCAAGAAAAATGGTCACGATCATGAACACTATTGGAAACTACATCTAGAGAAGAGACCGAAACATTTCGGTGGAAAGGGGAATACAAAAACCATTGCTACAGTGCAACAAGATCTTGGTTCCGATTCAAGAGATGAAGGAAAGATCACAGTGGTTGGAGTACAAGGTAAATATTCCCTTCATGCTAGTTCAAATTCCAATAATGAATCTCATGATCATGAACGAAGGAGGAATGAATTATTTCATATAAGAGTTGTATCTAAACACACTAAGATAGATACATTATCTGATCCGGGTTCCCAAGTAAACTTGATATCTGAAGAAATTGTCAAAAGGATGGGTCTTGAAACGAAACCACATCCAAAGCCTTATCCTCTTGGTTGGGTATGTGATAAAGAAAAACTTAATGTCACCAAACAATGTAGGGTCATATTTTCTATTTCTTCAAAGTTGATTAATGAAGTGGATTTGGATGTTGTACCACTTGATATATGTGGGATAGTGTTGGGGAGTCCTTATCTGTATGATAGGAAAGAAGTATTCTTTCGTCATGAGATAAAATACTACCTTACTAAGGGGGGAGTGGAATATATTTTTAGAGCTCACATCATGAGGGTAAACACAACACTTGTTAGTGTAGGACAAATGAAGAGACTCATAAAGACTAATAAGAGATATGTACTCATGGTCGTAAGGGAGAAAGATGTTGAAACATCCGACGCTTTCCAAGGATGTGATCCTTCTCATAAGAAAAAATTAATTGATATTGTTTCTAAGTATGATGATATTTTCCAAGAACCAGATGGATTACCTCCTAAGAGGGAAATCCAACATGAAATACATCGTCAACAAGATTCTCCTCTTCGTAATGTGGGAATGTACATGATTTCGTTTGTAGAGAATATAGAAATCAAGAAGCAGGTACAAGGCTTATTGGATCAAGGGGTCATCAGGCCCAACTCATCTCCTTGTGGCTCTCCAATCGTGATGGTGCCAAAGAAAGATGGCACATGGTGAATGTGTGTCAATTAGCAAGACTTAAATAAAATCACGGTGAAAAGTCGATACCCTATTCATTGTATAGATGATTTACTTGATCAATTAAAGAACGTTTTTTATTTCACTAAGTTGGATTTGCACAGTGGATACCATCAGATCAAGGTTGTAGAACAGGATGCATGGAAAACTTCCTTTAAAACCAAACAGGGATTGTTTTAGGGGCTAGTTATGACATTTGGGCTTTGTAACGCTCCGACAACCTTCATGCATGTGATGAATGATGTATTCAAGCCTTTCCTAGATGATTTTGTGATTGTATATTTATACGACATTCTTATATTTAGCAGGACTTGGGATGAACATGTGAGGCATGTAAAGCAAGTATTGGATAATTTGCAAACGAAAACATTGTATGTAAAATTGTCCAAACGTGAATTTGGTAAGACTGCACTTGTGTACTTTGGTCATATTGTAGGAAGAGGAAAATTAAAAATTGATCCTTCCAAGATTGATGTCATTGTAAATTGGTTTGAGCTCAAAAGTGTAACTGAGATACAGAGCTTCCTAGGTGCAGTCTGGTATTGGAGGAGGTTCATTTCAAAATTCTCCTTTATAGCGGCTGCTTTGCATGCCTTAACCAGTGTGAAGAACACTTTTCAGTGGGGAGGAAAGCAACAAAAATCTTTCGACAATTTGAAGGAAAATATCAGTACTGCACTATTATTAGCACTACCTAATCTTCAATATCCCTTCAAGATCAAGACAGATGCCAGTGGATATTCCATGGGTGTAGTATTGATGCAATATCGTAAGCCTATATGTTACCACTCTGAAAATTTTAACCAAGTTGTTGTTAACTATCCTATATATGATAAAGAGTTGTATGCATTATTTCAAAGCGTAAAGAAATGGAAGCACTACTTGTTAGGGAAGGAAACAATCATACATACAGATCATCAACCCTTACAATATCTCCAAGCACAAACCAAACTGCAACAATCTCGACATTACAGAAGGATGGGTTTCCTACAACAATTTTATTTGGTAATCAAGTACAAAAAGGGTACAAGTAACAAGGTAGTTGATATGATTTCTAGACCTCCTATTGTTGCTTCTATTATTTTGAAGAATGCTTCTTTATTTCATGATAACTATGTGGAAAAATATACCATTGATGAAGATTTTAAAGAAGTATATGAGAAGCTAACCCATGGTGCACAGGTAGAGAACTATTGTCTATAGGGAAAACTACTCTACCATCTTGGAAAGCTAAGTATTCCTACAAGTGAATGAGTCCATGTAATACGAGAAGCTCACACTTCTCTTATGTCTGGGCATTTTGGGGTAGGAAAAACCATGGCTCATTTGCATAGTTTTTGTTACTGGCCTCAAATGAAAGCAATTGTAACTAAATATGTAAAGGGGTGTGTGATGTGTTCTACTTGTAAGCCCACTAATAGAAAACTAGGGCTATACTCACCACTACCTGTTCCATCCCATCCATGGGAAAGTATTTCCATGGATTTTGTAGGGGGTTTACCAATGTCCAAAGGGAGTCATGACTATTTGTATGTTGTAGTGGATAGGTTCAGCAAGATGTGTATCTTAATGCCATGTAAAAAGTAGATCACTAATGAGAATACTGATAATATTTTATTTCAATATGTTTGGGTTCACTTTGGGTTACCCACATTCATTATCTCAGATCAAGATACTTGATTCCTTCGGATTTTTGGACAAACTTGTGGAGAATGATGGACACCAAGTTGAAGAGGAGAACTGCTTCGAGGCTATTGCAACAAGTATCCCAGGTTATGGGATGAACAGATACCCTATGTACACCATTCTTACAACCGAGCCCTACATTCCTCCACTCAGTGTTATTCTTTTGAGACATGTTTTGGGTACCTACCTAAAGTTCCTTTGGACTTGATGTATGGGAGAGATGTTGATTCAAATGAAGAAAGAGATGAATATAGATCCCACAAGTTCATCCAGAGGATCTAGCATGTACACCAAGTATTTAGGGGATAGTTGGAGAAAATTCAGGCACAATATAAATCTTGGAATGAAAAACACAAGGTTGATCATCAGTTCCAGGTTGGAGACTAGGCATGGCTTCACATTAGCAAGGAAAGATTGAAGGGTGAAGGAAAGAAACTCAATCCCATTCATTATGGACCCTTCACTATTTTGGAAAAAATTGGTACCAATGCTCTTCGTCTGGATATTCCACCTTATATGCAGATCTACTTAGTTGTAAATGTAGAGAAATTGAAACTTTTTGAACCTCCCATGATCATGGATTGGGATGAGGAAGTTTCAATACCTTCAGTTGATGAGTTTTCTCCTGATTACTTGGATGAGTTAAAGGAAGATATCATCTTGGACAGAAGGACGAGGACTTCACGCAGGGGTGATGTTGATTATCTTCGAGTAGGCTTAAAGGGCACACATCCAAGCAAGGCAAAGTGGATTAAGAAGGACAAGGTGAGGGAACTCTTCCCTCACTTATTTGTCGATTGATGAAATATTTTGGTGGTAAAAAAAGATCTTAGTGGGAAGGAGTGATCCAAAAAGTATCCAGATAATATTAAGGATAACTCAATAAGCTCAGAATGGCCTCAGCAAAGAGAGAAAGGGAAAAAATTCAAAGTCCTCAAAACTCAGTGAAAGTGGCTTCATCGTGAAGAATGCGTCGCAAGCTTTTGAACGGTGTAAACAACTCGTCAAACAAAGTTACGGATCGAAAGATAGTTGAGGTCAAAGTTTGGTCAACATAGCCCAGTCAGCAGGAGATGAGTCGGCATCTGTAGTGATGACATCAGCATCGGTATGGATGATGTCAACATTCGTACAGTGTACGTGACACATGCCATAGGTGACATGTGTCATGTTGACATTAGCATGACATCAACATGGTGACATGGCAACATCATAGGATGCCACGTGTCACTCATTTTTTTACTTTTTGGGTCAGTCTGTGGACCAATGACAAAGCGCCAAGTGGCATTTCGTACAACCACGTGGCAGACGTTATGGTGACATAGTAGGATGGTGTGGCAGGTTGAGGTGGCAGGATGATGTGGCAGGTGATTTTACATGTGGTTGACATGGTCCAACGGTTGATTGCCACATGGCCCAATCATGGGTTTCCACATGGCAATGGCCAAATGCCCAATGAGGGCCTAAGAACCAAAGTTCAAAAATAAAAAAGGCAGGTCTGACAAATCTAGCAGAGCCCCGCCAGATCTGGTGACCCAACAGACAAATCTAAACCACCGCTAAAAGTTGGCGAACCACCACACATTGATATATAGATGTTATAGAAACAACCCAAAAGGGGAGGCCCGCGGGCTCGACCCGAGGACCTCCCCGTTTGCTTGTGCCTTAACTATAGCTCTGCCACCATTAGGCCAAATGGACCCATTGTTTATACCGCCAACAATTATAACTATAGCGTGCTCCTCCATTACATGAATCTAAAAGGTCAGCAAAAGGATCATGAAAAATTGCATGGTCCTGAGGTTTTAAATAGCAAGCTTCATCAAAGACTACTGCATCCTCCAATTTATTTTTCTCAGGATCATCATCAAAGAGGATATCCAAACATCCTTCATTTGATATGGCATCTGCCTGAAGACCGTCATTCCTCCATGTAAAATTTGCAGCAAATTGTTGTAGAGAAACAATATTATAATCATCAGTGTACTCATCATATCTGGGTGCAGTACATAAATATGAAGTTTTATCAATCGGAAAAATCCTTGGGTTATCAACCATGGACAACTCTACTCCTTTCTCTGGCATGATGCCCATCTCATATTTATACCCCTCCACATCAAAATCTAAATCATTCTCGAATACCAAACATTCTTTGGTATGGTTAAACATGACAGCCACATCTTTTTCATGAAACAAAACAAAGTCTTCAAGCTGATCTCTTGGCAGGGAATTATCATCATAAATAGGTTCTCTGACTTTTTGTATAGTTTCATGGTTGTCATCACTTAAAATCAGATTTTCATTAATAATAGGATAAGTTTCAATCACATATTCAGGACTGTGTGGATGTTGCAGATCTGTGTAAGCAGGGGTTGCAACATAACTATTTATGAGTAGATCTATCTCTTCTTCTACTAAAGGAGGAGGTGGTCTCTGTATTTTCTGGATAAAACAACAATTATTTCCTTTCTCTTATGCAGGTTGGTTGTGATGTTGAATGTATTTTTCTTGAATATGTCCACAAGAGATATCATATCCAACTTCTTTATGAGCCAACTCTTCCTCATACTGATCATCTTCATCAACTTGAGAAATTTCTGATATTTCTTCCTCCTCTTTAAGAGGATTTGTTTGATCTTTTTGTCTTATAAATTCTATATTACAACAATCTTCAAAAAGTATTTTAGCTGAGTAGATTCTTTTACAATGTTGATGAAAAAGTATGTGAAAATCTTTCAATGAAGGAAGACTGGAATGGGATAAAGATTTATACTAGAGTCTAGCATCTCTTTCCAACGAAAACATAAAAAGCTTCATGATGCATATTTAATTCATCCATGAGCTTGTGAAATTCAAACAAGTTATGAGTGGGATTATCCTCCGCATATCCTCCAATTTTAGGAAGGACACCTTACCAAACTTTAATGTCTGGAACAATGTTTGGAAAACCATAAACATTTGTAAAATATAGAGGAGCAAACCTTGCAGCAATCCAAGTAGCGAATGAATTTGACATTTTGAGACCAGTGGAGTCGTCAGTGAAATCATGTAGAGTCTACGAACAAAGGAGTCACCAGGTGAATGATCACAGCCAATCAAATTCCTATCCCTTGTTCACCATCAAGAGATAGATCTGATCTTTGTCGTATCTCAGGGAAGATAACTTCGTCCTTCGTCCTCGGCAATGGCGCTAGGAAATGTTGTCGCAAGAGTTGGTTCTAGGTTGTAATAGAGCCAAGCCTTAGCACATTTTTAATGAGATAATAAATCATTACTTGGAACTTGACTTGGGTTGTTGCAAGCCAATCCCCGAGGTAACCTAAAACCTACTTTAGAGTGTGTTTCTGACCTAATACACTCAGAGAGGGCTCTCTAAATAGCCAAAGTCTCTTTACTCAAAAAATATTCAGTAATCACAGTAAGAATGTTATATTTCTTATAACACAAGATATTTTTATAAGGTTGGTGGTTGCACAGATTTGAAAAGGCCTATTGGGCGATGGAGTCAAGTGAAAACCAAAGAAAAGGGGTAATAGCAGTGATCGTGTTACTTGAGGGAAATGAGGCAAAGTAAGTCTATCTTTCAGCAATCGATAATCAAGATATGGTAGAAGAAAAGAAAAGTAAAAGGCCATCACAATGAAAGCATCTAACAAGGATGAATTTTCACTACAAATTTAGAGGAAAAAGACTGGAGGCTAATAACTAGGTGTAGAGCACTAATCTTGAGCGAATTCTGACTAGTCATCATTGAAACACAACACATATCAACCGTGTGTAGGGAGCATGTAAAATGAATTCCAGAAAAATTTTAACTCAGTTGATAAAATAAGAGATAGACAATATGAATGTAACAAGATGGAGAACATACTGAAGGATTCAACCGTGATGAATCTCACATATCAAGTGAACACATGTCTCCAGCATTACGTTATTCCAAATCTTCAAAATAACTCAGTTTTCAATAGAAGCCCTATTCAAAAGTGGTTCCCTTGCTCCACTCTCATCAAAGAGATATACAATATATAAGCCTTCAGTGTATAACATATGAGAAACTACCTCAAAACCGACTGAGAAATGAACTGGAAGTTGTTTAACTGAAATCTGAGCGTGTTTCTACATTTCTGGGCCATGTCTGAAGTGCCATATTGAGGGGCATTTTTTCCTACTTTCTCGAGATCTAAATTTGGATCTGAAGATACCACTAGAAATATTAGGATATATAGATGTCAATCAACTATTCAAACGTGTAAAATGGCCTCTCCAAGGTTGAGAAAAATGAATTTTCCCATAGGCAGTTTTTTTTGGAAAAAACTTGCGATTTCAGTGGCTAACGGGCCGAAAATAGGGGTATCTTAGCCACCAAAAGTACTGCCTTTCGGAAGCTAACAGTGTGTTGTCAGAGTGTCGTAAGCCACCGAAAGACCCGAAACCCCGATTTCGGATTTCGGGTTTTGGGCAAATGGAGCAATGGTCAAAATCTTATGTCGGCCAAACCTCCGACTATCGAAAACCTGAAATGGTGATGCAACATTTATGTAAAACCTTATTATAGATATTTTATTGTCGTTTATTGCATTTTTTAGTACCTTCTCGTGACTTGATTTCTGGGTAAAAACGCATCTACACTTTCGGTAGCTAAGGGCATATGAAAACAGAGATTTAAGCTACTGAAAGTCTGGACTTTTGGTAGCTAAACACTATAAATTTTTTCCTCCTAAGCTACTGAAATCCAAAATTTCAATATTTGTTCCAACAAACATGACATATCATATTGACTTGTATCATTTTATCTTACATAATTTATCATTTTTACTTAGATCATTTGTACATGATGTATCATTTTAAGTTATGTCGATTGTTGGACATGCATCATTTTTAGATGAGATTGATCTACTGTCATATATATTTGACTTTCACTTGTTTTAGTTATATATGATGATGATCTTATCAATATTGACTCATCAATTTTTATATATTGAAAATGGTTGATGATTTTTGGATGCATATTTATTACGTATGATGTTTTGATTTACTGTTCATGATGGATGTTGACAAATTCACTTAAATTATAGATATTTGACTCACTTGTTTTATTTATAGATTATGATCATGTTATAATAATTATATTATTATTTTATATATACTGGATTGTGTAGATTCTATTTTGATGGAGATTTGATAAGTATAATGATGTTGTTAATTTGTATGGATGTACGTTTCCCTAAAAAATTGTTTATAAATGTTATCCTATAAAATATCTCAAATGCATTTATATGACTTACTGTATATTCATATAATTTATTTAAGAGACATGATATATTTAACTAATTAAATTGAAATAAAAAATATTAAATTAATAATTGTAAGCAAAACAAGAAGCATTGTTGGAAGCAAGAAAGGAAGCAACAATGGAAGCCACACTAGAAACAAAAATGGAACCTAAACTAGAAGCAAAATGGGAAGAAAAATGATCCAAAAAGGATCCAGAGAAGACTAAGGACAACTCAGAATTCGCAGAAACAACTCAGGAAGCTCAAAATGGCTTCAACAGATAGAGAAAGGGAAAAAAATCAAAGTCCTCAAAACTCAATGAAAGTGGCATCATCGCGAAGAGTGTGTCGCAATATTTCCAATGGCATAAACAAATCGTCAAATGGAATTACGGATCGAAAGATATTTTCAGTCAAAGTTTGGTCAACCTAGCCCAGTTAACACAGGATGAGTCAGCCTCCGTACTATTGACGTCAACATCAGTATGGATGATTTCATCATCTGTACAATGTACGAGGCACACACAAGAGGTGACATGTGTCATGTTAACGTCAGCATGATGTGGAAGCACCAGAGGTTGCCATGTGTCACTCATTTTTGGCTTTTTCAGGTTGATCTGTGGAACAATGAAAAAGTGCCATGTGGCAGTCTATACATCCACGTGGCAGAATGTACAATGAGATAGTGGGATGAAGTGGCAGGTGACTATATAGGTGGTTGGTGTGGCCCAATGGTTGGTTTCCATGTGACCGAGTCATGGGATTCCACGTGGCAGTGGGAAAATTCCCAATGAGGTCCTGAGAACCGAAATTCAAAAATAAAAAAAGTTGGGTCTGCCAAATCTGGCAGAGCCCCGCCAGATCTGGCGACCCAATAGAAAAATCTAAAACACCTCTAAAAGTTTGCGAACCACCACACATTAGTATATATATATATGTTATAACAACAACCCAAAAGGGGAGGCTCATGGGCTCGACCCCGGGACCTCCCCCTTTGCTTGTGCATTAACTATACGTCTGCCACCATTGGGCCAAACGGACCAATTGTTTATATCGCCCACAATTATTATTTAAAATTTGAAATTTTCCAGTGCACAGGGGAGAGAGGCACGCGACGGTACGACCGAGCATAGTTTTCGAGGCATTTTTTTTAATTAATTATAGGTTGTTGGGCATGGAAACCGAGAAAAAAATTCTCTTGGGCTTGAGAGTGCTAGAGTCAGATTGAGGCATGGAGACAATCATTTTTGGGTAATTCGACGCCATGAATTCAATGGTGTTGTCTTTTTCTGATCTGAGCAAAGATTTTGCATCTTAATTCTAGAATGAGGTATACTTATGTATTTTTCCAAATTGTTTTGTTGAGTTAATAAAAAGTCCTACCCATTTGAGAGCGAGACCTAGAGATATACTCCACCAGGGATGAACTCTGTTATCAAGTTTTTGTGTTCAGATTTTATGCTTATGTCTCTTCATTATTGAGATTTTCCTTCTTTAATGGTGCACTTTAATTTATTTTCATTTAATACAATTCTTTATAAGTCACTTCGATGAAAATATCCCCGATCATGTTGGTATCAGAGCAGTCATCTTTGATGTGAATTGTTGAGTGTGAATGCTTACTAGGGCCAAGCATAAACAACATGAAGGAACTCTTAATAATTTCAATCCTGAAGTTGGTCATGCATCCCAAAGGAAGAAAATGGAAGAACAGGACTAGCATGATGAATAGGAGAAAAACTTCCATATGGTATTTTATCGCATGTCATAAATGATCGAACGAATGTATGGAGACTACAAGAAGAGGATGAAGAATAAACGGAAGAAAAAGGAAGCACAAGTTTATGATGATGCTTCGGTAAATCAAGGGGCTGGAGGAGACCCTCCTGAGCCTCCATATTCACCATCAAGTTCTAGTTCTTCTTCCTATAAGCATTCTTGTCATTCTCATCATTCTAGCCATAAAGTTTATTTAAAGAAACCATTATTAAAGATTAATGTAAAATTTGCTTTACCTATGTTTAATGGAGATGCTAATCCTCGAAAGCTAGATAATTGGATCCGAGAGGTTGAAGTATATTTTCGTGTTCAACAGATTGATGAAGAGGAAGTTAAAGTGAAATTGGATTCTCTTCGGTTGGAAGGCAACACTCTCGTATGGTGGAGAACAAACTTCAGGACAGAATAAAGTGTGGTAATCTTCTTTCATCGTGGTCATAATTTAAATCATTGATAAGGAAGAAATTTTATCCATTGGGTTATTTACATAAAGCAATGATGGAAGGGAAAAATTTAAGACAAAGTAAAGGTCAAACTGTACAAAGTTCCACAGAAGAATTTAGGAAGAAAGCTCCTGCATTAAAGATTCCTTTGGATTCTTATGAAACTTTAATGAAGTATATTGGTGCACTTCATAGTTATATTTGTCATACTTTGTTATTGTTTAACCCTACCAGTCTTCACAAAGTTTGTGTGCAAGACACTCACCTTGAGAATAGGGGAACGCATGTTCAAGAAGATCCCACAAAGAAACCTTCCAATCTCCCACATAAGCCATTTAAGAAGTTTAAAATGAAGGACAAGAAGACTGCCACGGTAAAGAGAGAAGAAGGAAATACATCTTTCACTCATTGCAAGAAAAATGATCACGATGATGAACACTATTAGAAACTAGATCTAGAGAAGAGACCGAAACATTTCAGTGGAAAGGGGAAGACAAAAACCATTTCTACAGTGAAACAAGATCTTGGTTCCGATTCAAGAGATGAAGGAAAGATCACAACGGTTGGAGTACAAGGTAAATATTCCCTTCATGCTAGTTCAAATTCCAATAATGAATTTCATGATGATGAATGAAGGAGGAATGAATTATTTCATATAAGAGTTGTATCTAAACACACTAAAATAGATACATTATTTGATCTGGGTTCCCAAATAAACTTGATATTTGAAGCACTTGTCAAAAGGATGGGTCTTGAAACGAACCCACATCCAAAGTCTTATCCTCTTGGTTGGGTATGTGATAAAGTAAAACTTAATGTCACCAAACAATGTAGGGTCAGATTTTCTATTGCTTCAAAGTTGATTGATGAAGTGGATTTGGATGTTGTACCACTTGATATATGTGGCATAGTGTTGGGGAGTCCTTATCTTTATGATAGAGAAGCAGTATTCTTTCGTCATGAAAGAAAATAATACCTTACTAAGGGGGGAGTGGAATATAGTTTTAGAGCTCACATCATGAGGGTAAACACAACACTTGTCAGTGTAGGACAAATGAAGAGACTCATAAAAACTAATAAGAGATATGTACTCATGGTCATAAGGGAGAAAGATGTCAAAACATATGACGCTTTCCAAGGATGTGATCCTTCTCATAAGAAAGAATTAATTGATATTGTTTCTAAGTATGATGATATTTTCCAGGAACCAGATGGATTACCTCCTAAGAGGGAAATTCAACATGAAATACATCATCAGCAAGATTCTCCTCTTCATAATGTGGGAATGTACATGATTTCATTTGTAGAGATGACATAAATCAAGAAGCAGGTACAAGGCTTATTGGATTAGGGGGTCATCGGGCCCAACTCATCTCCTTGTGGCTCTCCAATCGTGATGGTTCCAAAGAAATATGGCACATGGTGAATGTGTGCCGATTACTGAGACTTAAATAAAATCACAGTGAAAAATCGATACCCTATTCCTCGTATAGATGATTTACTTGATCAATTAAAGAATGTTGTTTATTTCACTAAGTTGGATTTGCATAGTGGATACCATCGGATCAAGGTTGTAGAACAGGATGCATGGAAAACTTCCTTTAAAACCAAACAAGGATTGTTTTAGGGGCTAGTTATGACGTTTGGGCTTTGTAATGCTCCGAAAACCTTCGTGCGTGTGATGAATGATGTATTCAGGCCTTTCCTAGATGATTTTGTGATTATATATTTATACGACATTCTTATATTTAGCGGGACTTGGGATGAACATGTGAGGCATGTAAAGCAAGTATTAGATAATTTGCAAATGAAAACGTTGTATGTAAAATTGTCCAAACGTGAATTTGGTAAGACTGCACTTGTGTACTTAGGTCATATTGTAGGAAGAGGAAAATTAAAAATTGATCCTTCCAAGATTGATGTCATTGTAAATTGGCCTGAGCTCAAAAGTGTAACTGAGATACAGAGCTTCCTAGGTGCAGTCTGGTATTGGAGGAGGTTCATTTCAAAATTCTCCTTTATAGCAGTTGCTTTGTATGCCTTAACCAATGTGAAGAACACTTTTCAGTGGGGAGGAAAGCAACAAAAATCTTTCGACAATGTGAAGGAAAATATCAATACTGCACCATTATTAGCACTACCTAATCTTCAATAGCCCTTCGAGATCAAGACAGATGCCAGTGGATATTCCATGGGTGTAGTATTGATGCAATATCATAAGCCTATATGTTACCACTCTGAAAATTTTAACCAAGTTTTTGTTAATTATCCTATATATGATAAAGAGTTGTATGCATTAGTTCAAAGCGTAAAGAAATGGAAGCACTACTTGTTAGGGAAGGAAACAATCATACATACAGATCATCAACCCTTACAGTATCTCCAAGCACAAACCAAACTGCAACAATCTCAACATTACAGAAGGATGGGTTTCCTACAACAATTTCATTTGGTAATCAAGTACAAAAAGGGTACAAGTAACAAGGTAGTTGATATGCTTTCTAGACCTCCTATTGTTGTTTCTATTCTTTTGAAGAATTCTTCTTTATTTCATGATAACTATGTGGAAAAATATACCATTGATGAAGATTTTAAAGAAGTATATGAGAATCTAACCCATGGTGCACAGGGAGAGAACTATTATCTATAGGGAAAACTACTCTACCATCTTGGAAAGCTAAGCATTCCTACAAGTGAATGAGTCCATGTAATACGAGAAGCTCGCACTTATCTTATGTCTAGGCATTTTGGGGTAGGAAAAACCATGGCTCATTTTCATAGTTTTTGTTACTGGCCTCAAATGAAAGCAATTGTAACTAAATATGTAAAGGGGTGTGTGATGTGTTCTACTTGTAAGCCCACTAATAGAAAACTGAGGCTATATTCACCACTACCTGTTCCATCCCATCCATGGGAAAGTATTTCCATGGATTTTGTAGGGGGTTTACCAATGTCCAAAGGGGGTCATGACTATTAGTATGTTGTAGTGGATAGGTTCAGCAAGATATGTATCTTAACGCCATGTAAAAAGTAGATCACTGATGAGAATACTGATAATATTTTCTTTCAGTATGTTTGGGTTCACTTTGGGTTACCCACATCCATTATCTCGGATCAAGATACTTGATTCCTTGGGATTTTTGGACAAACTTGTGGAGAATGATGGACACCAAGTTGAAGAGGAGAACTTCTTCGAGGCTATTGCAACAAGTATCCCAAGTTATGGGATGAACAGATACCCTATGTACACCATTCTTACAACCGAGCCTTACATTCCTCCACTCAATGTTATCCTTTTGAGACATGTTTTGGGTACCTACCTAAAGTTCCTTGGGACTTGATGTATGGGAGAGATGTTGATTCAAATGAAGAAAGAGATGAATATAGATCCCACAAGTTCATCTAGAGGATCCAGCATGTACACCAAGTAGTCAGGGAATAGTTGGAGAAAAGTCAAGCACAATATAAAGCTTGGCATGAAAAACACAAGGTTGATCATCAGTTCCAGGTTGGAGACCAGGTATGGCTTCACATCAGCAAGGAAAGATTGAAGGGTGAAGGAAAGAAACTCAAGCCCATTCGTTATGGACCCTTCACTATTTTGGAGAAAATTGGTACCGATGCTTTTCGTCTGGATATTCCACCTTATATGAAGATATACTTAGTTGTAAATGTAGAGAACTTGAAACTTTTTGAACCTCCCATGATCATGGATTGGGATGAGGAAGTTTCAATACCTTCAGTTGATGAGTTTTCTCCTGAGTACTTGGATGAGTTAAAGGAAGATATCATCTTGGACGGAAGGACGAGGACTTCACGCAGGGGTGATGTTGATTATCTTCGAGTAGGCTTAAAGGGCACACATCCAAGCAAGGCGAAGTGGATTAAGAAGGACAAGGTGAGGGAACTCTTCCCTCACTTATTTGTTGATTAATGAAATATTTTGGTGGTAAAAAAAGATCTTAGTGGGAAGGAGTGATCCAAAAAGTACCAGATAATACTAAGGATAACTCCAAATTTGCAGAAGTAACTCAAGAAGCTCAGAATGGCCTCAGCAAAGAGAGAAAGGGAAAAAATTCAAAGTCCTCAAAACTCAGTGAAAGTGGCTTCATCGTGAAGAACGCATCACAAGCTTTCGAACGGTGTAAACAATTCGTCAAACAAAGTTACGGATTGAAAGATATTTGAGGTCAAAGTTTGGTCAACATAGCCCAGTCAAGAGGAGATGAGTCAACATCTGTAATGATGGCATTAGCATCGGTATGGATGACATCAATATCCATATAGTGTATGTGAAACATGCCAGAGGTGACATGTGTCATGTTGACATTAGCATGACATCAGCATGGTGACGTGGCAACACCATAGGATGCCACGTGTCACTCATTTTTTTACTTTTTGGGTCAATCTATGGACCAATGACAAAGCACCAAGTGGCATTTCGTACAGCCACGTGGCAGACCGTATGGTGACATAGTAGGATGGCGTGGCAGGTTGAGGTGGCAGGATGATGTGGTAGGTGATTTTACATGTGGTTGACATGGTCTAATGGTTGATTGCCATGTGTCCCAATCATGGGTTGCCACATGGAAATGGCCAAATGCCCAATGAGGGCCTGAGAACCGAAATTCAAAAATAAAAAAGGCAGGTCTGACAAATCTGGCAGAGCCCCGCCAGATCTGGTGACCCAACAAACAAATCTAAACCACCGCTAAAAGTTGGCAAACCACCACACATTGATATATATGTGTTATAGAAACAACCCAAAAGGGGAGGCCCGTGAGCTCGACCCGGGGACCTCCCCCTTTGCTTGTGCCTTAACTATAGCTCTGCCACCATTGGGTGAAATGGACCCATTGTTTATACCGCCAACAATTATTATTTAAAAGTTGAAATCTAACAGTGCACGGGGGAGAGAGGAGTTCGATGATATGGCTGGGAACAATTTTCGAGGCATTTTTTGGAATTAATTACAGGTTGCAGGGCACGAAAACAGAGACAAAATTTCTCTTGGGCCTAGGAGTACCTGAGTCAGATTAAGGTGTAGAGATAGTCATTTTTGGGTAATTCAATGCCATGAATTCAATGGTGTTTTTTTTATGATATGAGCAAATATTATGCAGCTTAATTACAAAATGAGCTATACCTATGTATTTTTCCAAATTATTTTGTTGAGTTAGTAAAAAGACCTACCCATTTGAGAGCAGAACCTAGAGACGTAGTCCAGTAGGGATGAACTTTGTAGGGGGAATAGAACCTAGTGCTAAACTTGGCGCTATTCCTGGCACTATTCCTAGCACTAAACCTGATGCTATTCCTAGTGCTAAACCAGGTGCTATTCCTAGTGCTAAACCTGGTGCTAATCTTGGCACTAAACTTGGTGCCAATCCTAGCACTAAACCTGGCGTTATTTTTCTGGTGCTAAATATGGCGCTAATTTCGACGCTAAATCTAGTGCAATTATAAAAAGAACTTATTGCACCCTGTTTTATGCCAGAAAATGTGTCTAATTCATGGAGTAAAATACACTAAATGTCGGTGCTATTTTAGACATTAATTGCATGTTCTATTGTAGTGATTAAACATGTGGGGCTAGCGATGTAGTGGATTTTCTAGAACATTCTAGAAGGTACAAACCTTATCACTAATTGAGGGTTGAGAAATTCAATACCCTAACCCTAGATGGCTATCAGGGTATGTTAAATACCAGGTTGCTAGGAGAAGAAGGGGTTCCATTTTTTTTTCATTTTATCTTGTTCCGTAGTTGAGAAAAACATTTGGAGTGGTATTTTGTGAAGTATAACATAGGAGGAGATATTTTGTAGCATCCATACAGGCCACAGTGTCAAATGAAACTCCACAAAGAGTGTATCTTTCTTTGTAATTGCATTTGAAGCAAAGAGAGCAGAGAAACCTCACCTTCTAGCTGGGTTTTCTCCTTTATTGGGTTTCCCAAGTCATATTTTGTGTTGAATTGTGGATGGTGTGTGAGAATTTATTTTTATTCTCTATTTTTCACATTTCATTTATTTCAAACATTTTAAGAAGAAAACCAATAATTAAAGAATTTCATATCTAAAGGAAATTAACCTTCACACTTAATATTTCAGTATTTTGTTAGATCTATTGGGATGAACTATTCCAGTGAATTATCCACGACAGTTTAAAGATCATATTGGTATCATAGCAGGTTTGTTTTGGGTATTCACTAGTACAAAATGGGTAATTAGTGAGTACGTGACCAAAAAAGTTAGTCAGAACAATTTTTTAAAGTTAAATACTACCAAATTTGAGCAATTTTAAGTGACAGGACTAAAAATGACTAATTTAGTCTGGGGATAAAAAAAAATACAACTAGATAACAATTACATGAATATGAATTAGTATTATTTATGTTGATTACCACTATCGCCAATTAATTGAAATGACACTGACCTATATGAATTAGTAGTATTTTTGTGGATGACCACTACCGCAAATTAATTGAAATGACACAGAACTAATTAATTATGTGAAACATAGAAATGATTATAGTGCTCGTTCCTTATTTCTCTTCATTCGATTGGAGAAATTACGTAAATAACTTCATAATAACCCCTTACTTTTGTTGTTATTGTAGGGATCTAGCCATCTCACAAGGAATCTATAAGATTCAAGTATATTGTCATCTAGAATAAGACATTGGACCAATATCCTTATCTCAGGGGTTGGTTATATGCAGTGGAAAATTCTCTTATGTATCCATTTATTTCTACCATCCTAGATTCTAAAAACAACAAAAAATTACAAGGATCAATGCATTTGAGAAATATTATCCTCATAATGTTAACTTGAATGACACTATCCCTTTCTCCCATGTCTATTGTAATACCTTGGTTTCGATCCACATAATCGACAATGTATTTTTCTTTATTTGATGAAATACATACCAATATTCCCACAACATAAGTCCATGGTTAAAGAAGCATAGTTTATTAAAAATGCATAAATTAATAAAAAAAAAAAAATTTTCAAACCCTATAATTATGGATTTGTATATAGTTAGAAGAGGGTGGCCCCGTCATCTAAGAAAGGAGTGGTTCATTTTTAATTTTACACAAAGTAATTAATCATAGCATAAGCCCCTTTTGTCTCACGGCCTTTTAAAAATTCATTACGTCTTTTATAAGTGTGACTCCCTAATGACGTCATCTTTTGTGATTGGTAGCTTCACTTTACCATGATGTTTAAAATCAATCTAGGGGGATGCACCTCTCTTTTCCATGATTATAACCATGGTTGATACACCTCTCTTTTCCATGATTATAACAATGGTCGATACACCGTAGTTAACATAATTACTAAAACATAGATTTTTCAATGGATTTGCATAGTTTGAGCTATGCATATGTCTTGGGATCCATATGCGCACAAGTTCAAATCCATGTAACAAAACGAAGGGTATAGTTGGTGCCAAACAAACGTTTTCTGGGAAGGAGAGCATTTTGGGGGGTTTGAGAGGAAATTTTATGTGTGATTTGGTTGAGGACAGAGGTTTTTGGGGTCGTTCTGAGGGAAGGGGTTTTAAAGTTTAGTATTTATTGTAGGCGCCATGGAGAGAATTTCCATAGAGAGAACATGGAGGCTTTTGAAAAGGAATACAAGGAAATCGTAGTTGGCAGCTATTTTGGAGTCAAAATCCCCTTCTACAGAATTGGCACAGTTTATAATCAAATCTTTCCAAAAATGATCATTTAAAGAATCAACAAAGGTTATTCAGAACATGAATCTTAAAATCTTTGTAGATTTTATGTAATATGATCTTTTCTTCACTTTTGAAGTAGAAAAACCGTGGTCATTTACACTGATAGA
>JASDQU010011698.1:64012-95893 GCA_032191745.1 Picea mariana | reverse complement strand
ATTTGAAACCTCTACTGAGACGATCTTCTTCTATCTATCACTATCAATGATGAAGTGCAGCGGAGTGCCTTTCACCCACATCTGTAAATGAAAGAGGCGCTCACCTTCCTTTGGCTCCTTAGGTTCACCAAGATGGATCTTGGTGGTAGAAAAAGTGGCACTAGGTTCCATGTCAATGATCCATCTCCCCTTTTCTAGTTCTGACTCAGATTCGAAACCTGTATCTGATTTAGAGGCTTTTACCTCAACCACCAATGACTGCTTTGAGCGACAATCGACAGTGTTATGTCGGGGGCTCTTATGGAAGTCACACCACTTCCCAGTATCTAATTTCTTCATCTTCCCATTGTCCTTCTTTTCTTAAGGCTTGGACTGGTTGTCCTGATGTTTCTCATATTTTCTCTATCCTTTGTTCTGTAGGTTGGGGCTACCCTTGTCCTGCTTCTATTGTGAGGGGTTCCTAGACCCAAACTGCCACATCTTTAGTTTCAACTTCTACTAGATTTTGGCGACATATCGGTAGGCTGCGCCTAAAGATGAGATGTCCAAAAAGTCCATTTCTATCTGGATGTATCTATGCAGACCACCACGGTACTTGAGCACCATATTTCACTTAGAATATTTGATACCCACCTTGGTGCGCAAGGTATGGAAGACATTAGTGAACTCTAGAACTGTTTGGTCTCTTTGTTGCTGTAGTGTGGTCCATCTTGTATACAAGTTGTCATAACTTCCAACAAGACAATATTGTTCCTTAATAACATCCTTGAAGGAACCCCAAGTGGGTGCAACTAAAAATAATGTGGATCCCTCTATTTCCTTTTTCTCACAAAAAGTCTCCCACCAATATTTGACACGGGGGACGACCTTGGGGAGTGTAAATGTAATCTTTTTTTTATCGAAAAAGTTGTGGACAAAAAAATGCCCTTCCAGAAGGTTTAACCATTTATCTACGACATTGAAATCTATTTGACCTTCAAATATAGGAATATAAAAATTGATCTATACCTTGAAGGGGGTGGCACCTCCGCTTGAGGTGGATGTGTCGCTTGTCGACACCCATCTAAGGATTTGTGCAAAGCTGTCCATCATCTCATTCCTCTATCGCTCAAGGGATTCCTCGAGAAACATTTTGAAAGGATCTGCTATCCCATCATATTTATTTTCACCCACCATGGATGGTTTCTTAGGCGTGCGAGATAAATTTTCCTCAAGAGAGACAATCTCGAGACCCAACTTTCTATACCCTGACTGCATCGGGGGCATGCATTAAAAAAAATGACAAGGAGGAGACTGCTCTAATACCACTGATATGGATTTATGAGCATAATGAAATGAAACCACATATTTATAATACTAACACAGAGACACAATGAACAATAACATAGATATAGTAAAACTTTGTTTCTATTAAATAAGAAATAAGTTGAAAACTGTAAAATGAACACTAAAAATAAGCTTGCTAGAATGGTGGCAACTTATCTCTAAGAAGAGATGTGACGACTATGCTCATTTAGAAGAAGATTATTACAATGAGGCTCTGAAATAATTTTTTCAATAAACATGTATTCCAAAACCCTAGACATTCGAAAACCTAACCCTAGGAGATGAAGTGCCAAAAGTCATGTGGGCCCTGTTGGGGTAAGTTAGTACATTAACTTTTCGAGGTCATAACTTTTGCATACGATCTCCGTTTAGGGCACACGATAGCTCTTTGGAAAGGTATTGATGATGAGATTCATTTATGGGGCTCAATTAGAGCCTTTCATTATTAATGAGGTGCCTGATCGCGAAAAAACATCATTTAGGCCCTTAAAATGGCCCCGGAAGTTCAGGAACCGAAAAACTGCTAAAATTAGTAAGTTGCCAAAAAAACTATTTTGAGCCAGTTGGACAAGGTGGGTGGCCACCGAGATCCTCCTAGATCATAAGTAGAATTATAATTTATTAACATATTCATCAAACATCACAAGTAAGAGTTAATCCTTCATACTCCTCCTCAAGAAATACCCATGATTGTCTCTTCAACTTGACTTTTGAATTGGTTCAATCTTTATCTTTATCTTCTATGGTCTTTGCCTTCAATCTTCTTTAACTATGTTTCTTTGTTTTCATCTCACATATTTTTTAATCTTCATCGTTGGTATTCAATTTATGGTGGTAGACATGGGTTTTTTCTTCAAGCAACGAAAAAAGAAGACACTTAATTTTCCTACCTCGATTAATAGTGTGATGATTTTCCCCCTTTTTCTAGGTTTTTGAGGCTCAAAAATAGATATTGGTTTTCAAATCTCATGACTTCGTCCCTGCTTCATTAAATCCATTATAAGACCACTTGTTTGAAATATTTTTGAATCTACTTTCCAATTAAAAAAATGACACCCTAATCATGTACTTTTACTGAAAATTTTGCTCCATTAAAGACAATGACTTAGATGGACAACATTTTCATGTCATTCCAAAAGAGTAAAATGTGGTAGTTGTATATCTCTTGATATTGAAAAAAAATATATGAGTGAGTCAAAGTTGGCTTGTTGGATTAGTGAAATCTTGGCATCATTTCTATCCCCTCTAGAGTTTAAGTATCTTCAATGACATGCTTGCTCTTATTTTGTGCATGTACTTCCAAAAGAGGTGGGGGCAAGTGCAAGCCCTAGATGAATTTGGAGGAATAGATATCCCCCACTTGCAACTTCTTAATATAAATATTATGAATTGAGTGTGGCAAGTCAACGACATTGGTTCTAATGATTATAGATTAGGCAAGATTAGGGAAGGGCACACTTATTATGTAAGGATAAGAGAATGCTAGTGAAAAAAAAAGAGATTACTCATTAAAAACACCTTCATGTTTAGTTTCTAACAAAAAAAACTCTTTGTGGAATGATTATCCTTGCAATTTATGCCAATAGACAAGTTCCCACTTCATCCAATGTCAAAAATTGGCAATTTAGTGGAATTTATCATTTAAAAATAGATCTGGTTTTCAAAATAACCCAATATACTATGAATGCATTTCTAAGTGTAGAATTAAAGATGCAATGAAATAATTTAAACATATAATATTTGAAATCATGGGAAACATGGAAACACATGATCATATTCATTATGAACCAAATTCAAACATAATGCACACACATTTTTATTATCATAACATGAAATAGAGAGTGAAACTACATAATTATAAAATAAAGATTAAACACTTATCTTTTAACAAAAGATAGTCCTGTGTAATAACAATTCATTGCCTAACCATAGGAATCTAATGCATATGTCACTCCCAAGCTAGGTTTTGAGGCCAGTAGGGTAAAGAAACCAACTATGGCCTTATGGAACACTCAACCAAATCCATTGCTCTCATAACTTAGAAAATATTCTTGTGACATAACACTCCAAACACCTCATCCAACCATAAATCAACCATTAAATTTTCTATTCACAACCATACACAGCATAGCTTGAACCTTTCCCTTCTATGCTATATAGTCCCTTAGGAAACCACTAGCAACTTGTCCTCTAGTGTAAGTAAGAAGGGGCCCAATTGTCGATTTCCCTATGGGAATACTAGTGGAGTGGTTCTTTGGCTCAGAGGAAGCTACTAAGCAACAATACCATGTAGGTAATAGTTTTCCTATCTTTACCTAACCTATATTCTCACCTAAAACCATTGATTTTCCTATCAAAGTAAGATTATTCCTACTTCATGGTGTTGATTCAAGTAATTTTTAGATTTGGAATGACAATGTGATATGACAATGTATCATTCCATGGAGAATGATGTAGAAAAATATTATGATCCCATTAATTTGGTATTAAGCCCCAGATATTGAGTTATTACATTTCTATTGTTATATTAATGTTGTTCTTATTGGTCGACTAGGCCCTTTGATAGTCGGCTAGACCCTTTAATTGTAATTATATTATCTGTCTCCTATATATACCAATGAGATCTAGTTCTAGAGATAATCTCATCTTGTACATTTGTGATTTTGTAAATGGAGGTTTCCCCCTCGAAAAGGCTTCTCATTCATTATCCAAATTCTCAAGGAGTGGAATTAATTCTCTTTATATTTTTATGATATTTGGGTGTTTGGTGCATAACATTTGGTATCATAGCATACAATCCTTGGTTTTGGATCTTTCAAATGAGCCATCTTGACATTTTCACTATAATTTTTTTCTAAGAAGTTTTAGATAACAAAACTTTTGGAAGCCTAATATGACACAATAAAGTAAGTGTGGTGAATATTTCAGATTCTGGTTTATTATACTTTTCAAGTTACATGTTGTGAAATTTAGGTTTTTTGACCAATTCTAAAACTATCTCATACATGTGTTCCAGGTAAAACAATCATATCTGATTCTAGAAAGATCCAAATTGAGTGCCACCAATTGTATTGAATAGAGTACAAAACATATTGTTTTAGGTAAAAATTTAGAATTATATATGAAAAGTTGGACACATGGCAATATGTACAAGTTTTCTCCCCTGAAAGGGACAAAATCAACAAGTTTTAGGAAAATTACCATAACTTTTTCTTGGCACATTAGAATTTAGTTAAACCCATGACATTACAAAGAATATATATTGATATACTACATAATGATATTTTAGACTTATAGGTGTAGAAATTTCAGATTTATATTGGGTGCAAGGTCAACCTACATAATAGTCTCCCTAAAAGAGATAATGTGACCCAAGGAAATCATAAAAATAAGGAGGACAAAAATTGTTGAACTCCAGTCTCATATGGGGAAGATTTTAACACATTTGGATAACATGAATATTGAGTCCTAGAATCATGATCATTCATCACTCCAATATTTGCATCATCAAGGGTTCAACTTGGGACCAAGGAACTACTTAATTCCCAAGATCGATATGAGGAAAAATACCCTATAACATGGATATTCCATATGGAGCAATTCTTCTTTTTTATAATCAAATCTGGGAAACATTTTTATTAATCAAAAGAGGTTGTAGCAGAGTTAAATATCGCTAGTACATCAAACTTGAGACCTCAAAAATTGGATAAACATGATAGATCCATAGAAAAATACAAAGCTTACTATTATACGCTAACAAAAACTCTTAGTATCTACTACTATAGTAGACTTGATAGAAAATTCCTAACATATAAATAACTCTAAAAAACATAGACTAATTAAAAGATGTTGCAGTTAGTAGCTTCATTTGGACCCTAGTCAAGTGGCATAGGTTCATGTTCACCAATTTCCATGACTTCAAAGAGCTGTAGGATAATGTCTTCTTCTCTGAGATCTCCTTGACCTGATTTGTTTAATATCATTTGATTTGAGGCCCCTGAATTAACATTGTTTCTTAAATAGACAACCAAATTCCTTAGCATTGCACATTCTATCTCTATGTTAACTACCTATAGTTTTAATTGTGCCAAAATCCCCATTTTTGAAGCATCATGAGAGAGTAATTTCTATTCATTATCTTGAATATAATAGAAATGGTGCAAATGATGGACCTATTATCTTGGATCATCTCTTCATGTGCCTGGAAAATCCTTTTCATTTATTTTTTCTCTTGGAATTCCATAACTTCAAGAACAAAATCAAACATGTTTTGAGAGAAGATAACCTGAACATTGTGCCTCACCTCGAAGGGGTTGTGAACGATCTTAATGATTCACAACGAGAAGGGGGATAATTTTACAATCCCTCTTGAATTGCCCACAAAATTTCACCATTGTCCCATCTCCAATAGCACTTAAACCCACTATGAATTCATTACCACATTTCCATAATAGATTGAACATGTGTGAGGAGGAGAGGAGTCTCATCACGTTTATGACTTGGCTTGGAAATTTGAGTTTCCTTGTGATTGACATGTGTATGAAAAAATGAATGGTACTTGTTAAATATTGAGACAAATTCCTAAGGTATGGCATGGTTAGAACCCCATTTTTTATTCTAGTGTCCTCATTTTCTAATGTGTCAATCATTGGATTTTATTCTCATGTAATGTGTCAATCATTGGATTTTAGAACCTTGTTACCTCTTGTGATATTCTAAATAAAATCAATGTATTTTTCTAGTTGGTAGGCTATGAAGTCATGTGCAATGATTGAATAAGGACCAAGGAGTCTCCTACCCCAATAATAGAGGATCTTTGATGATGCAATGCTAGTTCGAGTCCTTTCAAAAGAGCATAAGCTTTTTCCTTATTATTAGTACAAATTCCAAGACCCCAAGCATAAGATAGTTCTTCGTGTTCTTTGATATCATAGAAGATACCCCTTGCACTTGCCACTCCTTATAAAATTTGAAAGACATGGGGGTGGGATCTGATCCACTTATGTGTGCATGGGTCATGATACCATTTAATATGATCTCTTTGGGTGCATCCACATGTTCGACCACTACATCAAGGTGACCCCATGGCAATGGAGCAATTCTTTGATCTACACCAAGTGCCAATTCTTAGAACCTGATTAATTTCTCTAGTACCAATGGCTTTGTGAACCAAAAAAATAGATTCTATTGTCTCTTGGTCCATTTCTATAGATGAATTTATAACACATTATGGATATATTAAGAGAGATATTCTTTAGTTAATTGATAAATTTCAACAAAGAGGCCTAATTATGGAGCACATTAAATAATTTCAAAAACTGGGTCTTAAAGTAAAGAACATTCCATTGGATAATTTGTTAGATCTCTTTATGGGTACTTTAAAGGAGAGTACTCAACATGAGGTGCATATCTTAGAACTTTAATCTTTGGAGCATGCTTCCAATGTGGCAAGGAAAGTTGAAGGTAAAAATATGGCTACTAGAAGGGTGGCCACTAACAACTATAGATAGAACCATGTTCCCTCTCCTAACCTCATTGAACCTACAAGGTTGAAACCTCGCAAATGGATGAAAGAAGACTAAAGAGACTATGCTTCAATTGTGACAAGAAGTATAATAAGGAGCATAAATGTGGTGATTAGAAATTATTCTACATAGATTGTGAAGGGGAAGATGATCAAAAAATATGTTTGTCATAAGATCTAGAACTAGAATAGAGCTAACCCATCAGTGTGTGGCTTCCTTAGAGCTAACCCATCATTGTTGATTTGAAAGATCCATGCTATCATCATATTCATTCCATCTATCCAGATTTGAATCATTAAAGTTTTCAATCTGCTCATAAAAGAAATATTCATCACAGACTTGAAGGATGTGCCTTTATCCCATGAATAGACAACCCTCTTTATTTTTGTTTTGTTCATATGTTTTTTATGAAACACTGTAGTATGTTCACCAAAAGCAGTGAAAATGCTTCTACTGCATTCATGTCCAGTTCCATGTACTAAAATTTCTATCTTGGGATCTGATACTATCATGGAAGCATCGTCCTCTCTCCATAACTGAAAAAGATCCCAAGTTCGAATCGCCTGGGTGAAACAATGTGTTTGTTTTACTTCTACTTCCTCTGAGCTCAACACCAGTCAACTTGATTTACATGATCTCACCTGGGACGGACTTGGCCATTTTCATGAGAATGGCAAATTCCAACACACAATCCACAACTGTGAAGTCCAACAATCTATCCAACAAACAATTTGCATCTCCAAAATCGCCTCAAAATTTGCTAGTCATGATTTCTAGCTCCATTGCACGATTTTAGCACCCGATTCACGGTCAAAACTCCAACAAATGTTTTTATTTTCAATCATTGTGCTAAAGAAAATGTTTTGTATTTAATTTTCTCTAAGGAATAAGAGGTGCCCTTTTTTCTTGTAAGTGTTAAATTTATTTTTTATATACAAATATAAGGGAGCATTAAAGACACTTAAAAAAGAAGAAGTGTTGATTAAGACCAAAGATTTATGTTGTTTTAGGGAAAAAAATCCATGTTGTACTTAAATTGATTTGAAGAGTCTTCTTCAAGGTGGCTAGAACATCAATGATGTATTTTTTTAAGAGTGGGATCACTATCCTTTAAGGTACAATTGATTGTTTTGTAATTTGAAGTAAGTTTTTACTTCAAAAGGGCAATAATTCAATTGAAATACATGATGTACTTGAAAATTCAATTGAAATACATGATGTACTTGAAGTACTTTATTACTTCACGGGATGATTTTAGCTTGCTATCAAGTTTTGAAAGCTATAAAGAATCAAATTTGTAATTTTTTAATTTTTTTTTCATTGTTTACAAAGAAATAGAGGGAGCAAAGATGTCAAAATGTGAAATTGTAATCAATTTTTAAGAGTTGATTAGAGCCAAGTACAAATATCAATCACTCTTTTTCTAGTGACTATACAAGGGTTAAGGCTAATCCCCGATAATTTTCCTTCTTTTTGCAGTGCAGTGTCTGGTGTTCTTCTCATCTTATTTTTTGGTGTGTGATTTTTGACGTATATTCTTCCTTACAAGCATTCACAATGTCCAAATTGATAAATTTGTTTGCTCAATTCGATAAAATTGAAGGCTCCAAAAACTACAAAGCATGGAAATGACATATGGAAAATACTTTGATTTATAATGAGCTATTAAAATACATATGTAATGGAGATGTAAAACCAACTAAACCCACTGACATAACACAACTAGCTAAATGAGAGCTAAAAGATGAAAATACATTAACATTAATTAAGTCATCTATAAATGAAAAAATGTATGTTCACATTGAAAATGCCTATGATGCATGGTCTACATGGAAAACGTTTAAAGATATGCTTGAAACTCAACTCAATACAAAAAGGGTCGATCTTCAATTGAAACTTCTTCAACAAAAATTGACCGAAGGTGGAGATGTACTTGAGTACATTTCCAAACTGAAGTGCATCAAACAAGATATATCTAAGGCCGGATTTACTACTGTAGATGACAGCTTGACGACAACAATCTTGATTGCAGTTTTGTCATCCTCTTATAATTTTTTTTGGGAAACTTTGTAGTTGACGGGGAAGTTAGATAAGATCACATTTTATCGGTTGAGTGAATTGTTATCTCAACATGATAAACTTTTTGGGAAGAAGAAACAAGTTGGTGAAAATATCTTCCTTATTGAATCCAACTCTAGTAACAAAGGATGTGGTAATCAAGATCAATCACCTTATAGAAGACAAAGTCGAGGATGAAGTCAAGAAAGAGGAAGATGTAATGATCAAGGAAGAGGAAGCAGTCAAGGAAGAGAAAGCACAAATTTTTAACGAGGATCAAACAACTTCAAGAGAAGTTAATCAGGAAGACCTCAAAATCGCAATAATCAGTATGACATAAGCAAATATTCGAGTCAAGTTGTGTGGAGGAGATGCAATAAAATAGGTCATTATGCAGAAGATTGTCGCACTTCAATCGAGAAAATACCAAAGTTTAAGCAACAATCAACTTCCACACAACATGCTAATGATCAAGAGGATGATGCTTCAGAATATGTATTTACTACACTTTAGCATTCAAAATCAACAACTTTAGAATTTTCCCATTATTCTCTTAAAAGTGGCTATGAATATGCTTGGATCTTAGATACTGGAGCTACTTAACAAATGACTTTCTAACGTGAGTTCTTTTGGACATTTCAAGAATGTCAACTAAATTTGATATTTTCAGCTGATTATTTGACACACACACCTTATGGAAAAGATTCAGTGAAAGTTTCTCTTCCTAGAATTAGAGAGAAAATGATATCGAATGTTTGGTATGTACAAAATTCAAGAAGAATTTGTTATCCTTAGTGTCAATTCGACAAGCAAGGCATCAAGTCATCATGGAAGACGGGTGGGTGAAAATCAATTCCACCAAACAAAATTTGAAGATAGTAATGACATGATATGAATATGGAAAGCTTCTTAGGATGAAAGGAAAAGTCATTCCTCATAAGAAATATTTTGTGGGAGCTATGGATTCAACGAATTCACCAATAAGGTTATGGCATGTTCGATGCAGACATTTGAATTTTGAAAGTATCTCTAAACTTAAAAAATAGGGGAATGGTACAAGACTTACAAATTTTAAGAAGGAAAATGCAAGATGTGAAGCTTTCATTTATGGCAAACAAAATAGAGAAACATTTCCAACATGTTCATGGCGTGCAAACATATGTTTGCAACTTGTTCATAGTGATCTTTGTGGACCCCTAGAGACTTATCTAGGTGGCTTTAAATATTTTCTACTCTTCATTGATGATTATAGTAGAATGACTTGCATTTATTTTAAAGTCAAAGTCAGAAACCTTTGAAAGATTCAATAATTTTTTATGTCTGGTTGAAAATGAAGCTAAGGAAAATATTGGCACATTACAGATTGATAATGGAGGGGAATTCACTTCCAATGAATTCCAAACTTTTTGCAATGAAAAGGGAATCAAAATATAATTGACAAATGTATACACTCCTCAACAAAATGGAGTAACCGAAAGGATGAATCACACTTTTTTAGGCATGGCTAGATCCATGTTGACCTTCAAAAATTTAAGTCCCTCATACTAAGTTGAAGTAGTTCATACTGCCATTTACTTAAGGAACCGATCTCCCATTGCTTCTTTGGATGGTATTACACCATATGAAGCATGGCATGGATTCAAGCCTTGAATCAAAGATCTTCGAGTTTTTGGTTCAGTATGTAATGCATTAGTTCCTAAATAAAAATGAACTAGGTTAGATTCACGAAGTGTGAAATGTATCTTGCTTGGATATTCCAATGAGAAAAAGGGATATCGCCTTTTATCTGATGGCAAATTCATTGTCAGTCGAGATGTTATATTTGATGAAATAGAAAGAAAGAGTCCTACAGAAATATAAATCCTTTTTGAAACATTGAAAAAACAAGTTGATATGGAAAACCTTAGGATGCACAATCAACCAAGTCAACAATGTTGGTTTGAAATTGATTTGACTTCTTATGAACATGAAAATTATTCATCAAGTTTGTCTTCTTCTTTATCACAAAGTTCATCTGAATCTTAATCTAGTAGTTCATTAGATGATGACTCTCCGCCTTCGAATACTTCAGAGGAAAAAGAGCTTATGTCTTTATCAATCCTATCTTTAATAATGGTGGAAATTCAGATCCCCAAACGAGTCAACGCCAACTCCCTAAGTGGGATATTCAAATTTTGAAAGATGTGAGACTTGATGAACAAAATAAAATGGGTATAAGAATTTCAAACATGGACGAAGGAATTTTTTCCTTAATATCAAATGATTTTACTGAGTCCTCAAATTTCAAAGAGGAAGTAAAACATGAAGAAAGGAAAAAATCCATGGTTGATGAGTATAAAGCACTGATAGAAAATGGGACTTGGAAAATTGTTGATTGTCCTCCAGATGTTAAACCCATCGGATGTAAATGAGTTTACTGAATCAATTATAATCTAGACAGAACAATATATAAGTATAAGGAAAGAATTGTAGGCAATGGTTTTTTACAAAAAGAAAGGATTGATTATGAATACATTTTTGTACCAACAACAAAGTGGAATACAATCCGAATAATACTTGCATTATTAGCTCAAAAATGATGGAAAGTACATCAGATGGATGTCAAAAGTGCATTCCTAAATGGATATTTGCAAGAAGAAGTATATATGAATCAACCTCCCGGTTTTGAGCTCGAAGGATAGGAACAAAAAGTTTGTAATTTGATTAAGGCGTTATATGGATTGAAACAAGCTCCCATAGCTTGGTATGCAAAAATGGATGATTACCTTCTCAAAGTTGGTTTTCAGGGAAGTGAATATGATGATACCCTATATGTACACCTATAAGGGAAAAACATGGTAATTTTAGTCATGTATGTTGATGAATTGACCATTACTAGCAACAATGATGATCATATTGTTCAGGTAAAGAAGGAATTATAGGCTGGATCCAAGATGACAGATTTGGGATTACTTCATTACTATCTTGGAGTTGAAGTATATCAACATTCAAACAACATTTTAATTAAACAATGCAAGTATGCATTTGAGCTATTGAAAATATTTGGCATGACAGATTGCCAATCCATTCTCACCCCGATGGATCAAAATTTAAAATTTTCAAAACTTGAAGGGGGGGAATTGGTAAACAATACAAGTTACAGGTAGTTGATTGATAGCTTGATTTATTTGACAACCACTCGTCCATACTTATCATATGAAGTCAATATTCTCTCTATATTTATGAAAAGAACCTAGGAAAATCCTATGGCATGCAAAAAAATGAATTCTTAGATATATTCAAGGTACAAAATATTATAGTATTCTATACAAGAAGAATAAAAAAATTGTACTTGTTGGATATTCAAATGCAGATTTTGCTGGAAGTGTTGATGATAGGGCATCAACATCAAGTTACTTGATGAATATGTTATCAACGCAAATTTCTTGGAGTTGTAAGAAGTAGACCACTGTAGTAAATTCTTCTGCAACAACATAATATATATCTTCATGGGAAGCAACATGTGAGATAGTTTGGTTACATAGAGTTTTACAGGATTTGAGAATTTCTGAAACAAAAGCTACTTCATTGTTAATTGATAGTCATTCAACTATTAAACTTGCTAAAAATCCATTTTTTCGTAACAAAACAAAGCATGTCGACACAAAGTATCATTATACCAAGACACTCATTGCAAAGGGCATCATTAAACAAGTATACTTTCTTTCATAATATCAGATATCAAATATTTTCACGAAACCATTTGGCAGGATCAAATTTACTAAGTTTAGAGAAGAACTTGGTATTTGTTCCAATGTACTTTTGGATCAAAGGGGGGAATGTTAGATATTATGATCCTAAAGTACTTACGATAATATTATTTTATTATACTTAGGCTTTTCTAGAATTTATTTAGTTAGATTAGATAATGAGTCTAGAAAAGAGTTGCTTCTTAGAAACAAAAAAATAGGAAATTGTTAGAATCTTTATTTAATGTACATGGACACTTGTCATACTCACATGATTATGTGATAAGATGTCCATAACAAAAATTATCTTAGAATTAGTTTAATGAGCTTCTTAAATCTTTCATTTTCTCACGTGAGAGTAATGTTGAGATTGTAAGCTCTCACATTTATTGTGTAATTTCTTTTCCTTCTTTAATAAATTTTTTGTGTCCGAGGACACTTCTTCTCTCTTCACTAGTAAGTTGGCTTCTCTCTTCACTAGTAAGTTGGCCACCCTTGGGGAAAAGGGGTGCTACCAAGGGTTCCTTTTGATGGGATATCATTCCATTCTCAATCATATTTTATCACTTTCCATCTTCTTTCCCTTCTGTATCCTTATCTTTTGGGTCTTCAGGTTACATGTACCCCAAAAAGGGGCTTGTACCTCATTCTCTTATGGGAAGAGGGGCCAAAGGACCAAAGGTTGTTGCAGCTAGTGTCAATAAAACAATAAGAAGAAAAGAGCAACCATGATCAAAATGCAGAGGGAGGGATACAAAGGGATACAAAATCCATAGTCCTAAACTTGAGCTCTACCTTTCCAGGTGCCTGCCCTAAGTCCTGAGTGCGAATGAACACATCACCTATTTGAAAAGGACTTATAAATATCCTGCTTGAAAGGAAACACATTTAATGCATAAAATAAAGAAACCTTGTAAAGGGGACTTACAAATTGTCTAAATAAAATAAAGAAAAAAGAAATTATAGGGCTTGGAAAAAATTTCTGCCCCAAATGAAAGATAACTCAAGGATGTAGCACACCCTCCACAAAGGCGTCCATGGAAATGAGACCATATGAGTCCATTGCATGTTAATGACCCCATGTATAGAATTTTTTTCCCCCATCCACCTCACATTAATTACATGGCCTAGCGAGGGTTCACTCGGGAAACACCCCTCTACTTGCAAAATTGGCTTACCCAATAGGACCTTTTGATAACCCTCCCATATCTAAATTTGGTAATTTTCATAAAGTCTTTGAGCATGTGTTTAAGTTGAAAGGGGGGATCTAATGTTCTTGTTTGGGTGGCTCTTATATTAAAATTGATTTACTTGGCTTGATTCATATGATTTGTGGACCCTTGGAGGGTGTACCTTATTTTTCTTTCCAAGATCTTGCTCAGTGACATCTTTCATGGAAGCGCTACGTTACTTGGACCTTCATATTGGTGTAAAATCCCATAGGTTGGATGTTGAGCCCTGCAAAAGGGAGGATAAAATGATGAACGTTGTACACTTGGTGATGTCATTGGCCACTGAAAGAGGCCTAGGATAATGAAAATCGCATGACATCACTCTTTTATGCTAGAGCATTGCACTTCTAGAGCATGATGTCAAGCTTTAAGAGCTTGATTGACATTGGTTTAGCACTTGGTGGAGTTGTGGTATATTTACCCCACATTTTTTGGGACTAGTGGGATGATGTGGCACCATAGAGAAGTGACACCCTAGCCTTTGGAGGCTATCTCACCCAACAACCTCCCTTCTATAGAATGTTGGGGACTTAATTCATTTGATTTATTTATTTATTTTTGGTCATTATTTAGCATATGTGGACAAAAATCAAATGGATTTGGTTAAAGTCAATGTTAGAACATAATGTTTGACCTAAAATTAAGGATTTGGTTGTAAATTGGACCAAACCAAGACTTGGGTTTCCTCTATAAATAATAGGCAAGTCTTATTTCATTTTTCATAATTTATAACTTGAGATTCATCTCTCTCTCAAAAAGATTTCGGCCCCCTTTTTCTTGTGCAATGGATTGGTGTGTTTTTTTCTATTGGGAATTCGTGCTCACGTTCTCTTTCTAGGAGGTGACTCTCTCTCTTTGGAGGATTGGTTTGTGATCTAGGATTTCTCTTGGTGAATGATCTTTGCAGGTTTACTTTGGTTTAAGGGTAAATTTCTACAATTTTCTTTGATTATCTTGCTTGGAGAACCCTATGAGGGTTAGGAGTGTCTATCCCATCCTTCAATATAATTTTCTTGTTTAAGAGAAGTCATTCAAGGGTGGTTTCAAGGGTTAGGAGGGTTTATCCCATTGAAAACATTCTTGTCTAGGGTTTTAAAACTAGAGGTTAGGATGGTCTATCCCCCTAGGGTTTAAAAATAGTTTCCATTAATTTGTTGAGTTAGGTGACTTGAAAAGGTGACGAATTGGGCTCATTAGGGTTTGGGTTCAAGGTTCAGGTCTCATTTCCTTTTCCATCCTAACTTAATTGTTAATGTTGCGACTCCATTTTCCAAATAGATAAGGCACCAATGCATTGGAAAACATGATTAATTCTCTCTTGAAATCATTTTATTTTTTGATGAATTGTTCATGCTTTAAGCTATCATTTCATGTTAATAAGTCTTAAGTTCTTGAATATTTTCTTACTTCTGTAATAACTCTTAAGTTACAGCTATTAGGGATGCAACAAAAACACCCTCTTACTTTTGTTTACAAACTAATTCACCACATAATTTTGTGCTTGAATATTGCAAAGTGATCTACTAATCAAGGGCTACAAATTGGCATTCTTATTTTCTGATTTCTGTGGTGAATTCTTGCTGCTGTAGCAAATATTTCCTACAACCGTCTACGGATGATTACATGTTGCTAATAACATTTATTTACATCCCATTTTAACCATCAAATTTGTGGTTCAAACATTGGAATATTGTCTATTATTCATAAGCTTTCATTTGCTATCATTTGTTGGTGATTTTGATGGTAATTTCTTGCAGTTGTTATTATTTTCTATTGCTGATATAATCTTTAGTCTGCTGCAATTTTTGGGACACCAAGCTTTCTTGTCATTTTCTCTAGTGTTTCGGGGCTACTTTACATGTTATTAGATCTTGGGATAGTTGTTCTAACATTGGTTTTGTAGGTACTTTTCAAATATCAACTCATATATTCTCCCAATAAATTTATCTTCAATCCATAGACTTCTTCATCTAGTGACCAAAACAGGGATCTTCAATCCCCCCTTGATCTTCATTTTGTTTTCCCTTAAGGTCACCCGGGAAGCCTCCTTTGTGGTGAAATCATTCATCACTAAAATGAGGGGAGTAATTGCTAAGGTGACAGTGGTTCTTACTCTCAGTTGTGTCACACTAGTTGTGCTTGTGGTTGGATTTTCCCAAGAAACAATTTGTGTGATAACATTTTTGGCTCCATTGTCGGGGAGGATTTTGAATCATTTCCGATCTCATAATGACATTTGGAAAGTCCACCTCAAAATCTGAATCTCTAGCTTGCCTGGCGACTCCATTTGAAGGAAGTCTCCCCTTGATTTTTGATGATCTTTTTATAAAGTTCATCTGCCAAGTCCACAACGAAAGAACCCTTCTTTTCAAAAGACGCTTCCCAAGGGAAGGTTCAAACCTTCTCAAGTTTATTGACGAAGGCCTCCTCATAATTCACATGTTGTAAAAACCTTATTTAAAGGGAGCCTTCCTTTTACTCCAATGGCTTTTCCTTGGTCTGTCAACCTTTACAAGATGTTGGATATGACCAACATCATTGGCTACCCCAATAATCTACCAAAGGAATCTCACAAATGGTTACCAAAATTCACCAGGAACAATATTGTTATAGTTGAAGAGCATCTCAATGATTTTGGTATAGCTATGGAAGATAATTCCATGGAACATGAAGATGGTTCAATGAAGTTACTAGCCTCCTCTCTTGAAGAAGATTCAAAGAAGTGGTTCAAAATCTTGCTAGAAAATCATTTGCAGTCATATCAAGCTTTTGCAGACTTTCTCAAAAAGAGATGGAAAATGAAGAAAGATAGTGGAATGCTATTGATGTAATTCAAACAAATCAAGAAGAAAGATAATGAAATGATGAAGGTGTTTGATGCCAGGTTTGATACCTTGCTCAACCAAATCCCAAAGAACTTGTGCCCACCCAAAGTAACCATTATCCTTCTTTATTTGAATTCTTTTGAGGAACAATTTGGTTTCATCCCGGAGGAAAATATGTCTGATAGCTTAACAAAGGCCAGGGAGTATTCAATATATATTGAATAACACCTCATCAACTCCAATATTAAGCCTTTTCATTTCCCTCGTGCTAGAGCATAACCAAAGAAGAAGATGTTGACTGACAATGTACAAGATTTGTTTATACTTTTGGCTCAAAAATTTGATTCGATGAATGACCAATTTATCTAGAGCTAGAATTAAATCATGAACAGGTTGATGAATTTAGAGAGGAAACATTATGCTCCAAGGCCTCAGTTTACCAGATAACAGAAATAAAACATAGGTTGGAAGCTGAAGCCATAACAAGAAACAAAGGAATCCGATACCCTGAATCCCACTGGGATGGTCAACATGGAAGGATCACCATGGTGTTTTTCTTATGAACAACCCCATTGGGAAAGTGGATGTCAAATAAAAAAGGAGGAAGAAGACCCATATTTCATTGATAGGATGAATTTCATTGATACAATTTATACAATTGAGTTTGAGGAATACATTAACATCACAAAGGAACAACTTGAAGAATCTAGGAGCGAGCAACTAGACAAGATCCATTGGAAATATTGAGCCAAATGGATGAAGCTTCAAAGGAGAGGTTGAGGAAAAAAGAAATTTTGACATACTCTAGGAGAAACAAAGCACTAGTGGCACCTCCTACAGCACCGAAGATAGTGCCTCCACCGCCTGTTCATGATTTTCTTCCGCAGCTTGCACCAACCATTAAGGATCTTTAGCTCAATATTGATGTGACCAACATGATGATAAATATGAACATGGTAGTTCCCTTAAATGGTATGTGCAAGATTCTTTCTGTAAGGAAAGAAGTGTTGAACTCTCTGAAGTTATAGGATGAGTTTGAAGATCCTCCAATAATATTAAACACCTCGTGCCATGCAAATAAAGAAGATGAGAACCCTCCTTTCTGTATTTCTTTAGGGGTCAATGGTATTCGTTTGAATAATTACATGTTGGATTTTGGTGCCTCAACAAACATGATTTCATTGAAGGTTATCAAATAGTTAGGCTTGCAGGTTAATCAAACTTATGGAAATGTATGTGGCATTGATTCAAAGAGGGTGAAGGTATGTGGTCATATCAAAGACCTAAATGTCTATTTGTGTTCCTTTCCAAACATTAATATCAAGATGGACAGAACAATCATTGATGTACCTTACACTTGGGGCATGATTTTGTCTAGGAAATGGGCTAGAACTCTTGGTGATTTTCTTAGTATGGACCTGAATCATCCACATATCCCTATGGGTGATGGGACATTTGATATTTTATATAGTCAGCTAGTTTTTGAGAAACATTTTCTTAGAATCAATGAACCATATAGTTACAATGATGACGAGTTTGGATTTATTTACCAGTCATCAGATGATGATATTACTCATGATTGGAAAACTTTGCCTTTTTCCCAAGAGGATTGCATAGATATTTTTTTACCCAAGACAAATAAGTATAAGGAAAGACTTGCAAAACACCAGGGAAAGGACCCAATATCTATAAAAATTCTAAAAAAGGATGCGAATACAAGGGATCAAGGATGAGAACAAACTATTAGAGATATAGTCGAAGTAGATCCTCCCACACAACCATACATTGAATATATACCATACGTTGAATTTGGTGAAGGGATCCTTGCACTAATGTGGGATAATAGGAAGGGAAAGCCAAATTATGATAAGAAGAGCGAAGTTCTATGGATTGGCCCTTACATTGTCAGGAAGATGTCTAGAAAAGGTTCTTATTATCTATCTTCCATGGATGGGAGGAATATGCCATTACATATTGATGGGTCTATCCTCCAACCCTACATAGACGAGACTCGACTTCTACAGGATTTGGGCCTAGGTAAGTAGGTAAGTCATTTTCTTTTTTGCATTTCATATGTATCATAGTTGCATATGCATGTCATGGTAGTATAGTTACATTTTCTTTGATTTGCCTACATATGATTTATTTTCATATTGTTCTTCTTGCATCCTTGCATGTTTTTGTGTTACATTTATGTGATTTGAATACTCATATTGATATGTTGGAATAAAAATGTCAGAATTTTTTTCTTTTCAAGTTTTGATTAATATTTTGTAGTTATCATTTTTGTCATATGAATAAAGGGGTGAGTTACACCACCCCTCTAATATCAAAATTTTTTCTTGAGTGTATGTAGGCATAGGTCATACCAGAAGATGTTGAGGTTCTGATGCACTCTAGGGTGAGCACATGTCCCCATGTAGGAGAAAGATGTTTCCCCCCAGCCTAGGGGTAACTAAGGAGATGATGTCTCAAGGCCCATAGGTAATAGACATGGATTTCCAAGAGTTGGATGGACAACACAACCCACATAGCCCCTCTTCTTCACCAAGCTTCACCATCATCATCAACAACAGATAAATGCCCACCATAATAACATGGTCCACATAGGGAGATGGGTCTTTCTTCATGAGGTAATTAGTCAAGTCTCATGGTGAGTATCATTTTAATATCTAGGGAATTTGGATAAGTTTTAGAGGGTTCTTTCTGATTATGAAACATTTGCTCGAAAGTTATGCTTTTTACCATTTTTTACCTTGGTGTTTATCCTAGGGTTTCTAGTAAGTTGACCACCCCCAGGGAAAAGGGGTGCTACTGGGGTTTCTTATTGATGGGATATCATGCAATTCTTGATCATATTTGATCACTTTCCATCTTCTTTCCCCTATGTATCCTTATCTTTTTGGTCTTCGGGTTACATGTACCCCAAAAAGGGGCTTGTAACTTATTCTCTTATGGGAAGAAAAGAGTAGCTATGATCAAAATGCAGTGGCAGGGATACTAAGGGACACAAAATCCATAGTCCTAAACTTGAGCTCTACCTTTCCAGGTGCCCTCCCTAAGCCTTGAGTGCGAATACACACTTCACCTATTTGAAAAGGACTTATAAATATCTCGCTTGAAAGGAAACACATATAATGCATAAAATAAAGAAACCTTGTAAAGGTGACTTGAAAATTATCTAAAGAAAATAAATAAAAAGGCAATTATAGGGCTTGGAAAAAATTTGCGCCCCAAACAAAAGGTAACTCAAGGATGCAACACACCTTGCACAAAGGCACCCATGGAAATGAGACCATAGGAGACCCTTGCATGTTAATGAACCCATGCCCAAATGTTTTTTCCCCCATCTACCTCACATTCATTACATGGACTAGAGAGGGTTCACATGGGAAACACTCCTCTACTTGGGAAATTGGCTTATCCAATAGGACCTTTCGATAACCCTCCCATATCTAAATTTGGTAATTTGCATAAAGTCTTTGAGAATGTGTTTAATTTGAAAGGGGGGATCCGATGTTCTTGTTTGGGTGGCTCTTGTATTAAAATTTATTTACTTGGCATGATTTGTATGATTTGTGGGCCCTTGGAGGGCATACCTTGTTTGTCTTTGCAGGATATTGCTCGGTGACATCTTTCATGGAGGTGCTATGTCACTTGAACCTTCATATCGACGTAAAATCCCACATGTTGGACGTTGAACCCAACAAAAGGGAGGATAAAATGATGAACATTGCACACTTGGTGATGTCATGGGCTGATATAAAGGGGCATATGATGATGAAACTTGCATGATGTCACTCTTTTATGCTAGAGTGTTTCACTTTTGGAGCATGACGTCAAGCTTTAAGAGCTTGCTTTGGCATTGGTTTAACACTTGGTGGAGTTGTGGGATATTTATCCCACATTTTTTTGGAATATTCGGATGATGTGGCACCATAGAGAAGTGATGCCCTAGCCTTTGGAGGCTATCTCACCCAATGACACTCCTTGGAGAGGACGTTGGGGACTTAATTCACTTAATTTTGTTATTTTTGGTCATTATTTAGAATATGTGGATAGAAACCAAATGGTTTTGGTTAAGTCAATGTAAGAACATAATATTTGACCTAAAATTAAGGTTTTGGTTGTAAATTGGACCAAACTAAGACTTGGGGTTTCCTCTATAAATAAGAGGCAAGTCTTATTTTATTTCTCATAATTCATAACTTGAGACTCATCTCTCTCTCAAAAAGATTTCAGCCCCCTTTTATCGTGCAATGAATTGGTGTGATTTTGTCTATTGTGAATTCTTGCTCATGTGCTCTTTATAGGAGGTGAATCACTCTCTTTGGAGGATTGGTTTGTGATCTAGGCTTGCTCTTGGTGAATTATATTTGCAGGTTTTCTTTGGTTAAGGGTAAATTTTTGTGATTTTATTTGATTATCTTGCTTGGAGAACCCTAGGAGGGTTAGGAGTGTCTATCCCCTCCTTCAAGCTAATTTTATAGTTGAAGAGAAGCCATCCAAAGGTGGTTTCAAGGGTTAGGAGGATCTCCTTGAAAACATTCTTGGCTAGTCTAATGTCCCCTTCCGATTGATCGTGATGGAGGATGACTTAATAGCCTATACGACTCCCATAAGCTATAGTCAACAAGGAAAAAGGGAGTCAAGGAGGTTTATTTGGTGTCACTAGGTTAAAAGAATGACAAATCCTAAAAGTGACATTAAATAAAATAAATAATTATATTTAAATGGAATTTGAGGGAAAATAAAGTGAAGGTTTGATTTGGTCAAAAAGGGGAAAGATCTAGAAGGACCGAAGGAAGGATAAATAGAGGGGTGACCCTTCTCTTTAGAATTATGATTTGATCTCTCATTTTGGAGTGCTCTTGGAGCCATTGTTTCATTAGGGTTTAGCAAAACCCTTCCATATTAGTTTAGTTTCGGTGGTGTAATATCAACCCTAGCTAGACAAAATTGTAGGATTCATCCATAGTCCTCATTTGAGTTCATTTTGGTGTTTGGTTTCATCAGGGAGAGAGTTTGGAGGCATATTGGCTTGCATAGGGTATCTGCAAAATTTTTCCAAAGGAGGCCAATCGTTAGATCTACAGGTTGCATGAGAGTTTCACATAACTAGGGAAGGAGACACCCCCACAGGTTGAGCATGGGTTGTCCTGTGAGGCCTTGGTAGATGTCCCATAGTCATCCCATGAGGACCTTTGCAAATCAAGGATTGTAGTATTTCAACGGATCGGGTTTGCGAGGGTTTCAGGAGAGTTTGGAGGGCCGCTTATAGAGCGGACATTACTGGAGCATCGCACTGGAGGGCTCGAAGAGCCTTGGATTAGTGGACATCATAGATTGGCACCATTGTAGGTTTTCTTGTATTGTTTCTATAGTAGACTGTACAACTTCCTAGAAGCCATTATATTTCTGTGCTTAGGAGTATTCTGCAACTATTATTACAACCATTAGATATCATTGTATTGATTTTGGGAATTTCCATCCATAATAAGATGCCATGGTTATTTGCTCTATTTTCTATGTAATGGATGCGTGCAATATGTTTGACAATATTCCTATTTGATAAAATTGTTTGCAAGAAATATAAAACACCATTATACAATTGTTTGGCAGATTCACATAAGAAGAAATAACAATTTTGGAACAAAAAACATAGTATTCCCACCTATCCTAGTTGGGGACATTACAGTGGTATCGGAGCTAGCAGTTATGCCAGCCTATGACTACATTGATGCCTAGGAGAAAGGGGCATGGAGTACATTCCTCTTGAGAGTCATTGGAAAGATAAACAAGAGAAAACCAAACAAAGTCAGAGCCATAGGGAAGCACGGGAGACAACCTTGAAGGGACTAGGTTAAGCCCTAAATAGTGGCACATTACCCATTAATTGGGGAATATTACATTAGTAATGCTATTTTATTTATGTCGGCTTGGGTCCATTAGCTATAATTGTACCTCCTAGTCTCCTATATATACCAAGGAAACATTTTCATTTGGAGTCATCTTGTATTTGGAAATTTATGTGGTGTATAAGGAGGTTGCCCCCTCGAAGAGGCTTATTATCTGGAATTGTATCTTTTTCAAGGCGTTGAGTACTCATTTAGAGGTTTTTCTATGCTATCTTGATATTTGATTCTTAACATTTGGTATCATAGCTCAAGGTCTTGGGGTTTCGCTACTACATCTAAGACACCTTGGAATTTTTTCTATAATTTGTTTTATATGATGTTTTAGAAGGAACCCCTTGGAGGATATTTAGTAGAAGGATCAAGGTACATTGGGTTCAAATTTCATCTCCTAAGGCCTTATACTTTCGGATATACATCTTGTGTAAGATATGGTTATGGAATCATCCTGAATTTAGTCATCGCAGAATTTTCTCTATGAAATATTTTCTGTAAAATTTTAGACTCTAAAATCCGAAGGATATTCATAGAAATTATTAAGGTATCTGTGATAAAAATTTCAGCTTCTGGGTCACTATACATTTGTAAATACACCCCATGGAATTTAGGGTATTTGACTAGTCCTATTGACTAGTCTCAAGAAGGTGTTCCAGGTAAAACAATAATAAATTATTCCTCGAGTATCCAAATTGAGTGAGACTAGTTGCATTGGATAGTGGACAATCTGTAGTATTTCTGGTACAATTTTCAGAATTGTATATCAATTATTTTATGTGGGGCACTCTATACAAGTGAGATCTCTTGGAAAGGCCAAAAATCAACAAGTTGTGGGGAATTTACCATAAATTCCACTTGTCACATCCAATTTTGATCAAACCTATGGAATTGCAGAGAAGAAAGATCAAAGAACTACAAAAAATAAATTTTCATACCTAGAAGGGCTCGAATTTTGGAGATACAATAAAAGAAATATTTTCTAGAAGAACCACCTCAAAATCAAGGTTTAAAGTGATACTTGGCCAATATGCCACCAAAAAAGGGAAATTCTACACCAAATAAGCCTCCAGACAATCCTACTTGGACTCTTGATGAAGGTGAAGAAATGCGTAGGGACATAAATGATTTACAAAAAGAAGACAATAAAAAAATATGAACTACAAGGGATGATGGATTCAATGGAATCTAAGTTGGAGGCAATAATGGATACTAAGATGGATGGTTTAAAAAGGGAGATCATGGAAGGATTGGAAAATTTCCTAATAGAGAGGACACCTGAAAGTGAAAATGTATCCCATGAAATTCATGACGAGGACACAAGGAAGATGAATCAAGAATGGAGAAACTCTAACCTTGGGTTGAAGACCAACCACTTTCCTAAGATTAGTATGAGGAAGTTTGATGGCAAGGACCTAATCACATGGATACTTCAGATGGAGCAATTCTTTGATCTACATAATGTGACACATACACAAAATGTATGAATTGCTTCTTTATATTTAGAACCCAATCAATTTGTGTGGTATCGATGGCTTTGTTCTCACAAATCACTCGTCACTTGGACATTTTTTATGGAAGAAATGATAACACACTATGAGGATACAAGGAGCAATACCTTCTTTAGCCAATTGATAAATCTCAAGCAAAAGGATTCAGTTGCAGAGCACATTAAGAAATTCCAAAGATTGAATATACAGGTAACATATATTCCAGATGAGCACTTGATTGATGTATTCATAGGAACTTCAAGGGATAAAATTCAACATGAGGTTCTCCTTTGGGAACCCAAACCATTGGAGAATGAATTTAGGGTGGCAAGAAATGTTGAAAGTAAAAATATGGCTATGGCTACTAGAAGGACCACTCCTAACATCTATCGAGAGAATAATGTTCCTTCTTCTAAAACACCTCAACCGACAAGGTTGACACCTCAACAATTGGAGGAAAGAAAAGAAAAAGGTTTATGCTTTAATTGTGACAACAAGTATAGTAAGGGACATAAGTGTGGTGAGAAGAAATTATTCTACATAGATTGTGAAGAGGAAGAAGAAAAAGAACTAGAACAAGAACCATCTCAAGATGAAAACGTAGAAGCGATTTTTTCTGAAGAGTTGACTCCCACGATATTGTGTAATGCATTGGATGGAATTATCACTCCTCAAACCCTTAAGATCGAAGGATATATCAAAAAGAAAAAAAGTAATATTCCTAATTGATTTTGGTAGTACTCATAATTTCATTCACTATAAATTAGCCAAAGCTCTCAATTGCTTTGTATATCCAGCACCAGAGTTTCAAGTAATGATTGCAGATGGAGGAACTATCAATTGATCAGGAAAATGTAATAAGATCAATCTTACTATGGGGGAATATGTAATGCATAGTTCAATGATTTCTATACCCATGGGTGGTGCTGATGTCGTACTAGGAATCCAATGGTTACAATCATTAGGAATAATGGATTTTAATTTTCAAGAACTTTTCATGAATATTTCATTGGAAGGAAAATAAATTGAGTTAAGAGGTATCGCAGGGAAACCCAATAAGGTGATAAGCTCTAATGGCATGACAAAATTATTGAAAAAGGGGCAGCAAGGTGTAATTGCACAACTATGCTCACTAGATGATCAAACATCTAAGCCATATATTCCCCTAGATATCCAAGGGATCATTGATAAGCATTCCAAAGTATTTTATGATATTCCCAAAGGTCTTCCACCCACTCAAAAACATGATAACGATATTCACCTAATTCCTAGGAGTGTTCCTCCTAAAATCAAGCCGTACAGATACCCTTATGCCTAGAAGAGTGAAATTGAGCGTATGGTTGAAGAAATGTTAGAGGTTGGCATTATTAGACCTAGCCAAAGTTCAAGTTCTTATTCTGCACCAGTGGTAATGGTATTCAAGAAAGATGGCTCATGGAGTATGTGTCTAGATTATAGAGAGCTCAACAAGATCACTATTAAAGATAAGTTTCCAATTCTTGTGATTGATGAATTGCTATATGAACTACATGGAACAATCTATTTCACAAAGTTGGATCTCTGTTCAGGGTATCATCAGATTAGAATGAAGGAAGAATATATCCCAAAAACAACATTCTGAACTCATGAAGGCCATTATGAATTTTTGGTCATGCCTTTTGGCCTTACGAATGCACCTTCCACATTCCAAGGGTAGATGAATTCCATTTTCAATCCCTTCCTTTGAAATTTGTGTTAGTATTTTTTGATGATATACTAATATATAGAAAGTCTTGGGAGGATCATGTGAAACATGTTGACAAGGTGCTACAACTACTAAATGAGCAACAACTATATGCCGAACCGTCCAAATGTTTCTTTGGGGTGAAGGAGGTTGAGTATTTGGGTCATATTGTATCTCATCAAGGTGTCAAGGTAGACCCTACCAAGATTAAGGCCATGATGGACTGGACGATTCCCAAAACATTGAAGAATCTTAGAGGATTTTTGGGTTTGACAAGTTACTACCACAATTTTGTTTGGAACTATGGGAGAATAACATCACCTTTAACGAAAGTACCTAATAAGGATGAATTTTCATCGACTCCAGAGGCAACTAAATATTTCGAACAACTTAAAGAGGTGATGTGTAAAGCTCTTGTCTTGACCACACAAAACTTCACAAAAACCTTTATTATGGTATGTGATGCTTTGGGAAATGTCATTGGTGCTGTCCTAATGCAAGAAGGAAGGCCCCTGGCTTTTGCAAGTCGGCCACTCAAGGGAAAGGACTTACACAAACCCATTTATGAGAAGGAAATGATGGCAATACTACACGCATTGAAGAAATGACACCCTTACGTAATAGGTAGGCACTTCAAGGTCAAAACAGATCATGATAGTCTTAAATACTTCTTGGAACAAAGACTATCTTCAGAAGAACAACAAAAAGGGGTGACCAAGATATTGGGTTGTGATTTTGAAATCATCTATAAAAAAGGGAAGAAAAATGTTGTGGCAGATGCACTCTCAATAAAGGATGAAGATGTTGAGGCCTTTCTCTGTNAAGGTTGCAGAAGGATTCCAATGCATCAGATACATTTACATCGAAAAATGATTCACTATGGTACAAAGATCGCTTATATTTATGTTTGAACTCCCAACTCAAACAAAAGGTACTATTGGAATTGCGCACCTCTCTGGTAGGAGGACACTTAGGATTTTTGAAAACCTACCATAGGGTCAAGAAGGATTTTTTTTGGGATGGCCTTAAAACTAATGTTCAAAGGTTTATATCATAATGTTTGGTTTGCCAACAAAATAAGGTGGAAATAATTAAGACCCCAGGTCTTTTAAAACCATTAGCCATCCTGAGTCATCACTGGGAGGAGGTTTCCATGGATTTCATCACAGGGTTACCGAAATCTGAAGGAACGAGTGTCATCATGGTGATTGTTGATAGACTGATCAAGTACACACACTTTTGTGCACTCTCTCATCCATTCAAAGCCAGTACAGTTTCCACCACATTCATAGAGACAGTTCAAAAACTACATGGAATCCCAAAGATTATTGTAAGTGACAGAGATCCTATCTTCATTGGACATTTTTGGACATAATTATTTTCTTGTTTGGGTACTCAATTGGCTCATAGCTCATCCTATCATCCTCAATATGATGGAAAAATTGATATGGTGAACAAATGTCTGGAAGGATACCTTCGTTTCTTTGTCTATGATAAAAAAACACAATGGTTCAAATGGTTACCCTTGGCAGAGTGGTGGTATAAAACTTCCTTTCATACTACGGATACCATCCTCCTTCCATCACTTATTCTCTAAAAGAAAAATCTAATGTTAAAGAAGTGGAAGATCACATCGAGCATCAACAACAAGTTCTCCAAATCTTAAAGGACAACCTGACCATGGCACAAAATCACATGAAACAACAAGCAGATCAACATCGTAGTGAAAAACGTTTTAAATTAATGGATTGGGTGTTTTTAAGACTATAACCATACAAACAGTTGTCCCTCAAGCAAGCCAAGAAGGATAATAAATTATCACCAAAGTACTATGGCCCTTATAAGGTGTTGCAAAAGATTGGTACTATGGCATACAAATTGGAGTTGCCTGTATCCTCACGAGTACACCCAGCTTTCCATGTTTCGTGCTTAAAGAAGGTTATAGGTGACAAGATCCCAATTCAAACTATATTTCCAGAACTTGACGAGGAAGGAAAAATCATATTGGAGCCTGAATCCATCACTGACACAAGAATTTTCCAGTTGAGGAATAGATCCATTTCAGACTATCTCATTAAGTGGAGGAAACTTCCTACTAAATATTCCACTTGGGAAGACGAGTCTTTTATATAGAAGCATACAATATTACTCAAGCATTGTGGAAAACACTTGTCTCAAGGGGAGGGGCATGTTAAGCCCTAAATAGTGGCACATTACCCCTTAATTGGGGAATATTACATTAGTAATGTTATTTTATTTATGTCGGCTTCGGTCCATTAGTTGTAATTGTACCTCCTAGTATCCTATATATACCAAGGAGACATTTTCATTTGGAATCATCTTGTATTTGGAAATTTATGTGATGTATAAGGAGGTTTCTCCCTCGAAGAGGCTTATTATCCAAAATTATATCTTTTTCAAGGCGTTGACTACTTATTCAGAGGTTTTTCTATGCTATCTTGATATTTGGTTCTTAACAGACTATGCTCCAAATATTAAAAGATCTAGTCAAAGGACATAATGAAGCACCCCAAAGATAGGCATAGACAACAAGGTTCCAGCAGCAAACCCTTGAGGTGCTCACACAACTGGTGGGCCAACATGGGAGCACAAATGGTGCAGGTTAAGGTGGACCTAGTGGATCCCATTGGGGTGACATGATACACACAAAGAGTAGAAATAATCATACCCTCGGCTTAGAGTGGGAGCCTAAGGATCCTTAGGCCCTTATTACCAAAGTTCTTGATAGGGAAATCTACAGGAGCACATGAGAAACCGGATCAGGGGCTTGATATTAACACCTAATATAGGGAGTATGAGACAATAGATGAATATATATGTGAGAAAGTTTCCTATAATGACTTCAGTGACCTAAAACAAAAGTACATACCTAGGGAGTGGAACAAAGGAGCACAGATCCAACAAAAATTTGACCTCATTTGCAAGGTGGGAAGGTTGACTATCCCACCCTTCGATGGGTCTTCCAAGAGCACAATTGGAGTATGGGTACATAAGTTGGACACTTACCTCCAACTTAACCCAATGATCGGGGAAGAAGCAATTAAGTATGCCACCATTCACTTAGAAGGAGAAGCTCACGATGGTGGTATCATGGGCTGGTGACATTAGGGCATGCCAACATCACTTCATATGTGGAATTCACTCAGAGTTTGATGTTCATGTTCGAAAAGTACCCTAAGATACACTTCAGGGAGTTGGCACAGTTGAGATAGATAGGAACACCAGAAGCATACATCACAGATTTTCATAGGATGACAATTATGGTGACATATATTTCTCAACAAAGGTTGGTGAATCCATTCATGGAGTGTCTAGTTAAACCCCTAAGAGGATGGGTGAAGGCCTTTAGGCCAACCACATTGTAGGAGGTAATCATGAGAACTCAATACATGAGGGATGCATTATCCAAGAAGGTGCCAACAAAACCCTTCACCCCTCAAGGGGGTAAGGAGACGAAGTTTCCCCAAAATCCATGGACAAGGAAGGACAGGATGGATGAGGAGACTTAGAGAGAACTAAGAAGGAAGAATATTTTCTACAGTTGCAATGAGCCATAGGAATTGGGTCATCGATGTATGGGAAAAGGTAAAGTCCATTATATTGAGGTAGTTTTCGATGAGGATGATGACATTGATGATGAGGGTATTGGACAGGACAATGGTGAGCCATCACATTCTACATAACATGCGCCATTGTAGGATATCCCCAAGGGAATGACCATTTCCACACTTTAAGGAGTCCTTAAATATTACACCTTCAGGGTCAGAGGTATTGTGCAGGGGCAACGGGTTACAACATTGGTTGATGGTGGATCCACCCACAACTTCATTGATGCTACACTTGTCACTAGGAGACAAATCCATGTGGAGGATTTCAAGGGATTCAATGTGGTAGTAGTGGATGGGTACAACATGACGTGTACTCAAAGGATCAGGGGATTGAAAGTGACATTGGGAAACTATATGTTGACCAATGACTTTTATATCATGGATTTATAAAATGCTCATGTGGTGCTAGGAGTTCAATGGTTGTAATCACTGGGATATATCTTCATGAATTATAGGGACATGAGGACGGAGTTCTAGGAAAAGAGTGGAGAACGATCCATCCTAAGAGGTATGTTGATAGGTGACCCTAGGATCATGTCTAACTAGTGCATGGAGGCCCTTTTTAGACATAGAGACGTGGCTTGTGCAACATAGTTATTGATCACCATGGAGAATCCATCACATGATCACCAACATTACCCTATGGATATCTATGCATTACTTGGAAATCATGAAAGAGTGTTCCAACCATTGATAGCAGGGAGACCACCTAACAAATTATTTGAGCATGTCATTGAGTTAGAAGAGGGGTCGAAGCCCATGGTCACCACCCCCTATAGGAAAACAAAGGGATTTAATGATGAAATAGAGGAGGACATAAAGGAATTGCAAGAGATGGGACATATCAGGCCTAAGTCTAGTCCTTTCCCTTCGCTAGTTGTACTGGTGAAGAAGAAAGATGGTACTATGAGGATGTGCATAGAATACATGGCACTAAACAAGAAGAGCATACAAATACGATACCCAATACCCATGATTGATGAGTTGATCGAAGAGTTTCATGGGGAAGTGTACTTTTCAAAGGTTGATATGTAATCAGGATACCACCAGATTCAATTTAGAGAAGAGGATATCCATAAAAAAACATTCAGGTGTCACTATGGGCACAATGAGTTTCTAGTCATGCCCATGAGGTTGACTAATGCACCAGATACCTTTCAGTCATGCATGAACCATATCTTCAAAAACAAATTGAGGAAATTATTAGTCGTATTCTTTGATGATCTTCTCATCTATAATAAAACGTGGGAGGAACATCTGAAGCATGTGGACAAGATTTTCACCATTATGGAGGAGCAATCACTTTTTTCCAAAGAGTAAAAGTGTGAGTTTGGGTTGACATAGATCCTCTATCCAGGGCATGTAATTGGTCTTGAGGGAGTAAAGAAACATCAAGAGAATATCCATACCATCTTAGATTGGCCCACCCCTAGGACACTCACATATCTGTGAGGATTCTTTAGGATATGCAACTATTACATGCGCTTTTTGCAAGGATTTTCACAATTGGTTGTGCCATTGACAAACCTCACCAAGAAGAGGGTGTTCTGATGGTAAGAGGATGCACAGGTAGCATTCGATAGAGAAGAGGGTGATGAGCACTTGACCATTATTATCACTCCCAAATTTCACGTAGCCTTTTGTCTTGGAGTGTGACGCATCCGGTGAGGGGATAGGATTAGTATTGATGAAAAACCAACACTCGATTGCTTTGGAGAGAATAAATATAAGGGAGCCCGAGAATCTCTATCTATTTCATGATAAGGAGATGTTGGCCATCATGCATGCATTGGCCAAATTCATACAGTACTTGATAGGTGGACACTTTGTGGTTAGGGCTGACCACAACAACTTGCGATATTTCTTAGAGCAATGAGACCTTAATGAGAGGTAGAAGAAATGGGTAAGGTGCAAGCATATGATTTTGACATTGAGTATGTAAAGGGGAAGAATAATATAGTTGTTGACACCTTATCCAGGAGACTTGTATTCTTTCCATGACAAAGATCTCAGCAGAATGGAAGTCCATTATCTTGGTTGAATACTCCAAGGATACCTTCTCTTATGAGCTAATGGAGGGAAGTATTTAGGATGATAGGTACAGGGTAGTGGATGACATCATCCACTACAAATATAGGATCTATATTATCCTTGAGTCCACACTCAAGGATAAGATTTTGAGGGAAGTACATGATGCACCATTGGTAGGGAACTAGGGGTATCTGAAGACCTATAGGTAGGTGAGGGAGAGATTCTCATGGAAGGGTATCAAAGGGGATGTACTTCGTCATGTGAGGGAGTGCAAGATTTTCCAGTAGAACAATTCAGAGTTCACACATCCTACATGACTGCTTCATCCATTGCCAATTCAGGAGAAGAAGTGGGATATAATTTCCATGGACTTCATCACAAGATTGCCAAAGATGCAGAGCATGG
>JASDQU010011698.1:0-11330 GCA_032191745.1 Picea mariana | reverse complement strand
TAAGGAGGGGATTTACCTATCACTTGTATAAATATACCTCATGGAGTCATTCATTATTACATTCACATATACTTATATTGAACATTTATCTAGTGAATTGTTATGGTTTAGTGAATGGTTATGGTTTATCTTTGGTATTTTTGAGGTTGAATGTGGAAACATTTTTCCGAGGTAGCGAAAGTCTGAAGGGATGAAAGTTTCAGAGTTGCAGAACTTGAGAAAACCCTATTTTCTGAGGTGTATGTGGGTTGACAATACAACAGGTAGCGTACATACGCGGGATGACAGTACAATTGGTAGTGTACATGTGAAAATATCATGAAAAAATTGAGTAGATGTTCGTACCATGTCCCTGAAGTTTGAAGCAAGTTCCTAGGTCATCATTCTACAGGTTCAGATCTACTATAAAAGTTCTGGTATGGTTACATGTTTATTTTGATGGTTACTTTTGCTTATGGTATGATGAATGATGGAGGCATTCTTGGTATGGTTTTTGTGATATTTGGATATGGTTTATGTTGGTTGGTTGGCTGAGTGAGAAACACTCCTATGCATTGTACAATAATGATATGGTTGTTATAGTATACATCTTATGGTGACTTGTACATGGTTGAGGGAAATTCATACTGTATGGTGATGTATGCATGAGGGGCATGCATAAGGTGTTAGAGATGCTTCATTGATGACATGGTACAGATCTGCATATGGTTAATGATATGGTATATGACATAGGTTGTACATGGTTGAGGTAATATTGTTATATTCTTGAGACACACTCTTGGTACTTAGTATATGGTTGTTATGGTTCATTGTTAGAGGCACATATTTGTGGTATTGACATATACTCGAGGCTTGTCATATTGTGTTACGAGACTACATCTTTGTGATATTGAGGAGTATGCTTGAGACTTATGACTAGAGGCATTTTCATGGTATATGGTACATGTTGGGTGAGATACATGGTTGATACACTTCTTGGTTTATTAGTACAAGGTGTATGGTTGTTGTGTTAGTGGTCTACCATTGATATTGATACATTATTGAGATATACACTTGGTATATGGTAGTACATGCATAGGAGACATCTCTTAGTGGTGATGGTACTTGGTTGAGATAGACTCTAGGTATTAATTGTTCAACATATCTTACGATACATGGTATTGTATAAGTTTGATGCTTGATGTGGTATATGAGATACATTGCATGGTTGGCACATGGTATGGTATAAGGTACATGTATTGATGTGCATGGTTGATATACATGGTTGGAACATGATATAGTATACGGTACAGGTACATGGTTGGTACATGGTTGAGACACATATCTTTTGATGGTATGTGGTGATGTTGGATCATGCTTAGTTGAGGCATGTGGTTGTTGGACATCTAGTTGAGAGGTGTCTTTGGTATATGATCCATGTGATAGGATTTGGTTGAGTAGAAGTGACAATGACAATATCAATGACAGTGGCAGTGACAATGATAGTAACAAAGACAACAAAGAGTCAGAGTTCAGAAAGGTGAAAACCCTAGTTCTCAAAGGGTGTATGAAGGCTACAGTATAGACAAGTCACATACATACACTAGTTGCGGTATAGATAGGGCATGTACATATGCGAGCTACAGTATATACAGGTCATGTGCCTGTTGGTATTTTTTGGTACAGGTTGACTTCTGGTATAGGATTGATTACATGATTTTGGCATAGGTTGGTTACAGGTTGTTGGTACTTGTTGGTACATGTTTACACTGATATATCTCACAATGACAATGTGGCAGTGGTTTCATAATTTGAAACTTATATTTCAGGGTGGAAGGATGGGCAAGGATAGATGGTTGTAGCCACCTTCCGGTTGTAGCCATAGAACATAGGGGGTTGTATAATCCTTCTGGTTGTATCCATAGGATCATGGAGTTGGAGATTCCTTCAGGTTGGAGCCTGAGAACTAGGTGGTTGTAGCCACCTTCCGGTTGTAGACAAAGAACCTAGGGGGTTGTAACCTCTTTCTAGTTGGAGCCAGAGAATTCAGGGAGTTGTAGATTCCTTTAGGTTGGAGCCTAATAATAGGGGGTTGTATCCTCCTTCCAGTTGCACCTAGAGAATTTGGAAGTTGGTGCTTCCTATGAATGAATTCTTGATACATATAATAAATAATTCTGTGGTTTTGTCCCATTTGGGTTTCCACGTAAATACTGGTGTATTGTGTATTTGATGTGATGTTGCTTATGATTATATGCTCATGCTATATTGAATGCAATCATAGATGATACATTGATGATATACTATTGAACATTGTTGATAAAGTGAAATAATACATATTGTGATTAAAAGTGGTATAAATAGCTCATACTGATACACCCCCCACCCCCCCTCTTAGTATTCCAACAATTGGTATAAGAGAAGGTTCCTTCAAAGAAAAAATTTAACCATTGGAAGGTAGATCATGGAGTATAATATGAATGGAGCACCAATGTTCAATGGTTAGAAGGGTCTAAAGTATGAATTGTGGAGTTGCAGGATGAAGGTATTTTTAGAGGCACATGGATGTGATATTTGGTATTCAGCTGTGATAGGATATAATGCTACGAAGAAAGAAAAGACTTCAACCAAGAAGGAATGGAAGAAGAATAACACAATATCTATGAATTTCATCTAGGAAGGATTACTTGATCCAGTAAGAGAAAAGGTTGGAAAGTGTTCATCATCTAAAGAACTATGGGATAAGCTACATGATATCTATTTTTCTCCCATCACAGAGTAATAATTTGATAAATAATTCACAGGTACAAAACATGAAGAAATATGCTCATCATGTCAGATAAATTCATAAGAAGAAGAGTGTGAAGTGTCATAATCCAACATAGGTGAGTTCTTTTGCTTTAACTGTGAAAAGCACATACATCTTGAAATTGAATGCCCTTACTTCAGAATTGAAAATGATGAAACATAAGACAATATTGAGATTGAAAAGGAAGACCTAATTAGTTCTTTAGATGAACTAAAGAAAGAAAGAGAAGAAAACAAGTCACTCGAGATAGAATTTATGAAGCAAAAGGAAAGTGCTCAAAGTTTCGAAAAATCCCAGCAAATCATCAAGAACTTAAGAGCTCAACTAGAAGAAGCCAGAAAGATTGAAGAAACATATAAAAGTTAGATGGAAGATAAGTAGTGTTTGGAAGCTGAAATAGAAGTAATGAGAAAGGAATAAATAAAAGAGAAGTAATGTTTGGAAAAAAAAGGAAAGGAAGCTGAAAAGTGAGAAAATATATTGACAGATCATCTTAAACAAAGAACTGAGAACTTAAATCGGCTTGAATCAGAATTTGGTCAAGAAGAGAGAAGACTTGAAAAGGAAATTATTTCCTTGAAAATACAACTTGAAGAAGCAGATAAGATAGAAGAAGTCATGAAGAGTCGGATGATGAAGAAAGAAGAAGAGGCTGAGAAGCTTGAAGAAGAAGTTGTCACATTGGGAAGTAAAATCATCAAGCTCAACAAGAATGTTGAAAAGACAGAAACATCCACATCAATAGTAGAGAATGAAGAGAAGCATTCCAAGAAACCAGAAAAGAAAAATGAAGAAAAGAGTAAGATTTATGTAGAATTACTCAAAAGAAAGGATCATGATCAGCCAAGGCAGGAATTCAGAAGGACTACACCACAAAAAAGATCATTCACTTCCAGGTATGTAAATTTCTTTTATGGTCATTTTTTTATTATACTAACTTTGGACATAAGGTTGCAGATTGCAGGGCTCATGGAAGAAATGTTCAAGAAAGAAAAGCTTGTGTGGTCCCACACGACATTGAATGCTACAAATGCCATAACTATGGACACATAGCTCGTGATTGTAGAAGCATGATGGATACTTCTATGAAAGAAAACATTGATAGCATATATATGAAGGTTTGGAAAATAAAACAAGAACATGTAAAGGAAGATTAGATACTCTCAGGATTGGAAATAGTATGAGATGAAGATAAATCTACAAGTAAAAAGGAAGATGTCAGACACATGAAGGTTTGGAGAAGAAATGAAAAACCAGAAGAACATGTGGATAAAGAACATGTCCCAGAGATCACATGATTTGCAGTAGTGCGAGAAAGAAAAGAAGAGCGGGAGAATAAAGAACATGTTCAAGAGATTGTACTTTCAAGAATTGTAGTGAAATATGAATCCACTCACAGAAAGGAAGAAGTCATATTTCAGAGAGATGATGAGTCTACATACGAATAGAAATATTACTCTGCATCAGAGCAAGTATTTTTTTGAGCCATCCAACTTGGAGACTCCTAGTAAATATGAATGTTGAACAAGGGGAGTTCATGCTGTAGATACTACAGATCAATGAGCCATCTTTTCAAAAATATGAGGTATTTGTAGAGATAGATTCAGAGCATTCAGATAGAAGAAGTACAAAATGACAGATTGATCGATTGAGAAAGCATTTTTCCCACACAAGTGTCAATTTTAAATTACACAGAAAGAAGTTTATGTTTGTTTTTAGAAAGAGATATCTTCAATACATGTTGTTCTAGACATGCAGAGTTTGGTTTGTAGTGGACACATTTGATATGTGATGTTCAGGTGAAGTCGTTAGAATAGTACAGTGAAAGATAGGTCAACATTGTGTATAGTTGAGTAGAAGAGTTATGGACAGTTTTTGACATATGGACATAGATGGATTCGTGAGATTCTTAGAAGGTACATATATCATGGGTCAGAAATGATGCATACCAATGTATTTTCAATTGGAATTAGTGAAATCAATTGATTGCAAAAATGTAAGAAATGAAAGGTATATCAGAACAAGGAAAGAGAAATTGTCAACATAATCTATATCATTAGAGCAAAATCATTTGAAAATATGGTCAAGTGAACATGACAAGTAAATGAATAAATCAAATTTTGAATTCTTTTTATATATGCCAGTAAATTACATGAGGGAGCACCAATGGAAAATAAACCGTACTAGAAGAGAGGAAAGGAAACATTTCAAAGGTAGCTCTACATCTTGCAGAGAAGGAAAATCATCAGAGAGAGAGAGAATCCATAAAGGAAGATCAGTAGCATGCAGACAGGGGGAGACATACCCACAGGGGGAGCTATTATTTTTCCCATGATTGGTTAGAGCAGGAAAAATGTCAGGAGGAGACATATCAACATGGGGAGTTAATCCTTTATCAAAGGGTGAGAGATAAAGAAAGTCATGACGATGGATAGTTTAGTAATGGGGAGCAACCCCAAAGGGGGAGAGATACCCTTTTCCATTGATGTCAAAGCGGGGGAGTTGGAAACATTGATGAGGAGTAATGGTCACAAAGAGAGTTTGAGGATGAGTGTTTCCATGTATAAGTGTTGCCATTAATGTTGATGTTTCCATCAATGCCAAAGGGGGAGATTGTTGGATAGTTGGTCTATATTAATGGATAGATGGTTTGGATAGTTGGTTGTCATTAATGTCAACCCTTGGAGAGTGACCATGGATAGTGATTTCAACCCTTAGTGATTGATGTCAACCCTTGTAGAATTCCGAAAGCCCTAGTAATGTGGACAAGCTTGCTTTATGGTTGGTCATGATTTGTGTGTTTGAGAGTGATGGGTGTATTTGGAGAAGTATTCAAAGTGGTCCCCTTATGGCGTAGCTTTAAGCATGGCCCTCATGGGGAAGACACATTGTAGAAGTCTACAAGAAACCCATAGGTATGGTCATGGGACCCAAGTTTGTTTGAGGAATAAGGACATAAAGGAAAGGGTAAATGAAGGTAATAAACTCATATATGGATAGTGTTTGTCATTCCGTTTTGGTGATATGTGGAACTCCACGTATTTCCTCACGGTTAGGGAGATATGGTATTGTGGAGTTGGAAGCCCTAAAGAGTGGTCAAGAAACCCCTAGTTGGTTACAAATTGGAGAATACAAGGGTAAAGTTGTTCTAACAAGAAAACCCTAGAAGCCCTAAAGTAAGAAGAGAAGTTACATATCACTCGTATAAATACACCTCATGGAGTCATTCATTAGTACATTCACATACACTTATATTGAACATATATCTAGTGAATTGTTATGGTTTAGTGAATGGTTATGGTTTATATTTGGTATTTTTGAGGTTGAATGTGGTGGATTTTTCTGAGGTAGGGAAATTCTGAAGGGCCAAAAGTTTTGGAGTTGCAGAACTTGAGAAGACCCTAGTTTCTAAGGCATACATGGCCTAATAGTACAACAGGTAGCGTACATACGTGGGATGAAAATACAACATGTAGCATCTTGTTGGAGATATGTCAACAACCTCTGCAAGTCATGTTGAGGACCAACAACCAACCACTGCAAGCCATGCTGGGGGCACAACTCTAGTCACTGCTAGTCACAATGCACATACATCACCAAGATCTGCTAGTCATGTTGGGGATTCATCACCAACCTCTGCTAGTCATGTTGGGCATTCATCACCAACCTCTGCAACTCATGTTGGAGATCTTCTACTAGCCTTTGCAAGTCATTCTAGGAGCATGTCACCAACCACTACAAGTCATGCTGGGGGAATTCATATGATTGAGAAGCCTCGATGTATAGGACGTAATCCCAAGTTGCTTTGTAGGATTTTCAAAGGAGATCATCTAACTCACTTGTGCCCTGCTACTACCATGGTACAAGAAGTGTGGTCCTTGTCTGGGGGCCCTTCGAGTTTTGAGTCATATTTGGTTTCCCAACCTTCTAATCCTTCTTTGGTTGATGCAATATTTGGCTGAAACCACTCTTGTTTTCGGTGGTGATGCATCTCTTGACCATGTTGTCTCGCATCCTGTTCAACTAGTGGTCGTGTTGATGAAATCTTCGACCGACACCACTCTTGTTTTGGGGAGTGATGCATCTCTTGACCATGTTGTCTTGCATCCTATTCAACCAACTATTGAAAAAGTGGTCATTCTGATGAAATATTTTGTAGATCCCACTCTTCTCTTGGAGAGTGACAAGTCTAAGGAAGCAACATCACCGATGCAATCTTTATCCAATCCCATTCTTCTTTTGGGGGGTGATGTGTCTTTTGACCATGCCCTTAACATTTCTAGTTCTGCACCTTTTGAACAAGGGAGAATTCTACTCTCTTCGAGTACGCTCCCTCCAAGTCCTAAGGTGGTTTCCTTTGATTGGAATGATTTTGTAGAGCCACAACTTCCTTCTCTGGAAGGATCCTCTACAATCATTTTATCCTCGTCTTGGCAAGATTTGGGTTCTCCCAAGCTTGTGTCAACTACCAGTGAGTTGCAGGATTTTGAAAGAAGTATTTCACAGGAGCCTTGGCCTCCCCCATAATATGCTTCTTATAATAACACCCCCGAGTCTTAGTTAAGCTCTTTTCTAACTCTCTAAAAAGATAAAAGATTGTCGAGTGAACTTGTCTCTTTCACACTATTTAAATGGATTTGAAAGGATGCATATCTGGTGTAAGTTTAACCCTTTTTTGGACCAAGTCAACTAATTATGAAAAATGAACACTCTAGTCAACATTGGCTAGAAGATTTCTCTTGGGTATCATTTTATACTTTTTCGGGCCTAGGGGACTAAATCTACAAAAAAGGACATTCTTTGGAGCTAATTTGCAATTGCATTCCACTATCTTGCTTGCAGTATTGAGCCTATTTATGGTTCCCTCTTTATCATTATAAGCCTCTTACCTTAGCAATTTGCAACACTAGCCAAGCAGAGCCTTGTTTATATCCTTTGCATCTTGACACCTTGTATCCTAAGAGGAAACATTCCCTCGAGTGTCCATTCCGCGCATGCACTTCCTTGCATTGAACATAGGTACGTTCCACTGTTTGGAGCTAGTTTCTTACTCACGACACTCCTTTCCTCTCTTGTATCATAGAAATTATCTGCCTATGAAAAAACAAAAAAAAAATGGGTGGGAAAATAATATTATCTCATGTTGGTAGCAGTTGTGTCACCTTTCAACAGAGCACAAACTTTTGAGTCCACTATCATCCAGAGTTTACCAATGATGACACACCCTTTTTTCTTTCCCCATCATAATCCAACTAGCATCACCGAATTAGATCTCGACTCCACGTTAGTGTTATTGTTCACATTGGGCCCAGACCTCAGTCTGTACATAATACCATCTCCTCACCTCCATGTGGCAGGTTAGTATTGGCTGGTCGTTTTTGAAGAAATCTTGTCATCATTGAAATTTTCATAATGCACATACCTCTTCACCTCCACCTTTCACCGATGATGACATTATCCTACATTTCTAATGATTACAAATCAAATCATCTCATGGATCGAACAAACCTAGTCATCACCAAATACCTCACCACCATCAATCTCACACTCATCCAATACCTTTCCCCCATGATTACCCCAAAGTCTCATCAACACCATTAAAGAGAAGGTTGGCGCCCAATGTTCATATCAATGAATGTTAAAGGGGTCATAATTAAATCTTAAGTAATGCAATTAAGATTAAGTGGCCCAATCATGAGTTATCGTCGTCGAAATTTTCCCCATATTCATATTGACATCTCTTATCAATATCAACTTCCGAAGATGATAGTTGTTTGACGATCCTGCCTTTTCAATCTTCCCGCTCCTCAACAGTTATAACTTCCAAGCGCCCACGAATGCATTTATTTTACTGTGTACTACCCTGACCTAGTCTAAGATGTATCACATCTTATTCATTGTTTACACTAGGATTTGGAGGGAATTTGTGAAGTGTTTATACTGCGTCAAGACACTAGGTTTTTCCACTTGCTCGCTAAGGAAGATGACATCGTTTTCAAAAAAAATTGTTCTCATGGTGTGATTAATTATTGCCCCATGTTTCTGAGTGAGTATCCTACAAATTGTTTAAACATTGGTATTTCTATACCTGAAATGAATCTATTAACTATTGAATTGTCTTTTTGCGTAGGTGGCGAAATGTAACGTATGCTGACCACAAAGGGAAAACTCCAAACTTTTGGAACACTTGTTCCAACTTCAATCCCTGAGTCGTTCAATATCGCCGACACGAACAACCACAATGGAATGGAACACTACCTCAACTATGTTGATATTTTGGATGTGTTCCATAATGAAATATTCTTGTCTAGTGACCCAAGCATCGATACATGCATGAATGTCTGAAAAAGTGACATTCATACAATAGCTACCCTCCCAGAGATGTTTCCTTACAATGACACAACTAAATGGTGTTTTGCGTATCTATATAAATATATGGGACTAATAGTGAATGATTCAGGTCTCCCGACTGCATCACTCAAAGCAGAAGACATCCGAGCTAGATATAAGATCCCATAACCTACAATATCCCTGGATGAGTCATTCCGAGCCAGATTTGGAGTTGAACATGAATACTTCGAGACCCTAATGGAAGACTGGTTTTATGATGAAGAATGGCCAGTCAAAAAGGGGGAAAGGTAAGCCCTGGCACGATAACTTAAGAGCCCTTACATAATGATGAATACCATGATATGAAAAATTTATGGTGACGAAACTAACACCCATTTCAGGATGGAGTGGTTTCCTATGGCTTACACAGTAGTCCAGAAGGGCCAATCATTCAACTAGGAGAGCATCCTTTCTTTCAGCATCTCTAAGTATATCCAAGATCCCAAAGGTATGAAAAACTCTGGATTCTACTTGTCTTCTTATCTCATCGATGTTGTGTGTGCAACTAATTCATTCCCCACATTTAGTTGGGCCTGGACCCCAGAAAAGGCCCGATCCATTTGTACCATTCAAAACTGTGGGAAGTTATCTGTAAGGAATATTTTTATGATATATATGACTATTTCCTTGCCCCCTTGCACAAGGTCATGTTTGGTCTTTTCCCACATAGAATATCTCCAAGGGCTATCAAAAACTTAAAGGAGATCATGGACTAGTATATGAAAAAATACTACACTTATGTTAGGATCTACGAGGCCACAAGACCACCACACCTGCTGCCCAAATATGTGCTTGATAAGTTATTGGCCAGGAAAGTAGCATACCAGACTATGGAGAAAGGGGCCACCTCCTACCTATCAAAAAAGAACAAAAGGTACTGGTCAATTTTTCACCTCCACATAGGTTCATATTCTTTACAGAACAAGAAGGAAGCCGAATAGGAATCAAAAACACTAAAGGAATTATGCCTCTGTCTCAGAGAGCCCAAATCACATGAACCTCAAAATGTGGTGTACGAACATATGAAAGTCGTTAGGTTGGTACCACAAATCATGCACGAGGCCTGGTTCTTGGAAGATGTCTTCCGAGGTGATTTAACATTTGAAGAAATGGTAGAGAGGCTCACCACCAATGTTTCTCAACAATAGCTAAGGAAAGAGGAAGAGAAGGACAAAACAATAAGGCTAGAACAATTCAAATCCCTCCTCCTTAAAGACAAAGAGAAGCTAAATCATGAAGAGCAGAAAAAGAGGGATACAGAAGTTGAACTGATGAGAAAAGCCAAAGAAGATGAAGAAAATTACTAGAAAATGAAGAAGAGGGAAGCCGAGGAGAAACAAGATGCACTGGAGAAAAGTGGAATAAATATATTCCCCCAGGGAAAAATAATACAGGTGAAGGAGAAACAATAAACACAGGACAATCAACATCAGACACACAATGAAAATCCCCAAAAAAGAAGAAGAAAGATAATATCAAAATTCCCTATGTCCAAGACAATAGGTTAGTAGATGATAATGAAATTATCATTTTAAGCCTTGATATCGATTTGGTTAACACCTCAATAGAGGAGTGCACTCCCTTAGCCTCCATCCCATGGATTTTATCACTCAATTATGAAGGACTCAGCTTTGAAGGAGTAGTAGTCACCGTTGGTGATTACTATTACAGCCATAAGACATATGCTATCGAGAAGAGAACCCCTAAAAGGAAAAGAGGAAAATCCAACGTGAGCCAAGAAGCTCCTGAAAGGAGCATCAAATGGAAAGTTGGACTAGATTTTAAGGATAATGCGATACAAGCAGCCTCAACACTCAATTATTTTGCTGGTGTGAACATAATATCACTCCATGAAGTCACAGGAGTAGCTGATGATGCAAAAGCCAGGGTCACTGAGCTGGAGACGACCCTGGAAACCATTAAGGAAACTATGGCTAGTGAACACAAGAAGGAAATCCAACAAATAAAGTAAATCCATGAAGAGGAGATGGAAAGGTGACTCAAGGCCCATGAAAAAGATTTATAGGTAAGATTCAACAAAACAACCTCCCTCACCCAAAAGGTTCATGTGAGTGAGATGGAAAAGCTTAAAATCACACATGACCAGAAGGTAACGAGACTCAAAGGAGAGTTGTATGAATAGAGAAATTTT
>JASDQU010011697.1:202222-230959 GCA_032191745.1 Picea mariana | reverse complement strand
TTTCCATAAACGCAATGCTCACAGAAGTCCAAATCAATTTGTTTAAGATATGGCAACAAATTTCTTTTGTGAAGTATCTGCATCCCCTTCTCACTCATGTGTCCAAGCCTATGATGCCACAGTGTTGTATCCACTCCTGTAGAAGCTAAAGAGATAAAAGAGTCAGTATTACCAGTACATAAATACAATGTACCTACCTTATCTCCTTTCGCTATCACCAATGATCCTTTGATGACCTTCCACGTCTTATATATAAATATGGATAAACAACCTTCACTTTCCAACTGCTCTGTTGAAATTAGATTTTTCCTTAAATATGGAACATGTCTTACCTCTTTCAACAACCATTGGTTTCCATTGCGTTGCTTTATTTTTACCTTTCCCATTCCAACAATTTTGCATGGTGCATCGTCACCCAAATGAACCTATCCAAAATCACCTTGAACATAATCTAGAAAATGTTTCCTATTGGGTGGGGCATGAAATGAAGCCCCTGAATCTACTACCCAAGACTCAAAAATATTATCTACAGAAATAATCAAAGCATCTTGTAACACATCACATGTTACATTTTCTTCTTGATTTCTCTTCTACTGTCCATCTCTTTGTTTCTTTGGAGCTCTGAAGTCTTTCTTCAAATGTCCTTTCTTCCCACAATTCCAACACTCTATCTTTCCAAGTCTGGATTTGGATCTGCCCTTCCTAGAATTCCCATGGTTCCTAAGACCCTTTCCTCTATCCTTTTGTCTTCCCCTGTTCTCCATGTTCAACGCATTTCCTGATGTCTTGCTTGTGTTTTTCCGTCGCATTTCCTCACTAAGGATAACACCAACAACATCATCAAATTTTAAAATATTTGAACCAGAGACAGAGTTACTTACAGCCATGACCAAGTCGTTCCAACTTTCTGGCAACGAGCACAAGATTAGAATAGCCCTGACCTCATCATCAAAGTCCACTTTTACATAACTTAGTTGATTATTAACCGTATTAAAATCATTTAAATGATCCGCAACAGACCCACCTTCTGACATCTTCATATTAAATAATATCTTCATTAGAAACACCTTATTGGACGTCGAGGGTTTTTCATACAATTTGGCCAATGCATCCATCAAACCCTTCGTTGTCTTTTCTTTGGAAATATTGAAAGCCACTGACGCTGCCAGGATTAGTCATATCATTCCTAGAGCCTTTATGTCAAGAATCTCCCATTCTTCGTCCTTCATAGCCATCATCTTCTTTGCTATTCTGCCTAATGGTAGGAATAGATCCTTCTGATATAAATAGTCTTCCATCTGCATCTTCCATAATTGGTAGTTTTGGCCATTAAATTTCTCGATCCTAAACTTTCCATCTTCCGACATTGCTCCCACTCGAACCAAAAACCCTCTTTTCCTACGAGTTACCTTTTTCTCTGATACGAGTTGTTAGAAAAACAAGACCGTGGAGCAATAAAATAAAACAAATGCGGAAACAAAACATAGAAGATACACAATACAATAGAGACATAGATTTACGTGGTTCACTCAGTGTGGGCTACGTCCACCAGAGAAATTGCCAGGTCCTTCCTTTATTATTATCCAGCATATGAAGGGATACAACCTACAGCAAATCCACTATAACTTCCTCTTCTTTCTCTCACAGTCTCCTATCTCAAAATACAATATTCGCCATCAACCATAGCCACAATACATTTCCCTCATAAAAGAGGGTTGCCTTCTAGGGAAACAAACCCTAACATAATCTCTATCGTTAGATATGTGACCTTATAATGAACGGTCCAGATTTACAATGAAATTACAATATACATTTACAAGGCAATTTTTCCTTCGGGGCATCACCCCCGAACCCCCGCTGGGGGCCCACTTTCCCCCAGACCCCGCAGAGGGGGTACCCCCCCTCTACACTCCCCTGTGTGGAAGAGTGTACATACTTCTGGGGTGTAAATACTTCATTAGGTATAAACACGGCTAAAATTAAAAGACCTCTGAATCAAGAAGATAATCAAGCTCCACAACCAACAAGATGAAGTATCATCATTCAAAAATTTTAGGAAAGATGGTGTTTGATGAGTATAGGCACCTTCTTCCTAAGAACCATAGGTATCATACTACTGAAAAACATCTTTTCAATGGGAAAGAAGAGATTGGTTTAAAACCACAAAGAATGACACCTCACCTATGGAGGTTGGAATATAATAGAAATCGTCAAGGTACTCAATTTCATAATGTATCGTAGATCATGTAATGTTTTGAATGTTTATTTTAATCATTGAATATATTTTACCGTATTGGATAATTATTTTTGTGATTTCTTTTATGCTTCATGAAGGCCGCAATCATCATGAAGGTATTAATAATGGGCTTCCACGAGGAATGAAGTCTTATCCTGCTCAATTCATGAGGTTGCCCTACTATGAGGAGATAAAAATAGCTCATTTGTTTGATACAATGCATATCAAGAAGAATGTGACTGAAAATTTATGGTGAATCATAGATGGTAGGAGGGACAAAGAAAAAATTATCAAAATTTGTACTGACATTCAGGAAACCAATCATGCAATGCGAAGTGTGATCTGATATTCAAATGGATCAGATGGAGTACTAGACCGACATAACCTTCCATGGTTATTAACAGAGCAACAAATCAATGATGTAAAAGAGGTCATTCAAAGAATTAAATTCCCCACGGGTTTTGCTTCAAACATAAAAAATATCTTAACGAAGAAAGGTGAATTTGGTGGGGTAAAAACACATGATTGGCATACCTTCATTAAGGTAATAATTTTGGTATACATATTTATATATATTGGCCTTATAGATATTTTATTTTTTTTTATTTTTTCTTGTCTACTTTGGTCGAAACAAATAACGATTCATTTTGTTGTTATAGTATGTTCTACCGCTATCTCTCCCAAATGACTTTGACAACAATGTCAAACAAGTTATATATGATCTTGGAAAATACATGAGGTAAGACGTAGTTGTGATTTATATGCAAAATGTTCTTTCAAATTATTGTTGTACTTAATGACATGTGTTTTACTTGTAATGCAATGCAATATATTATATTATGTTATGTTGAAACATGTTATTTTCTTGTGTCACGATCTCATGTAGATGGTTGTCATTGAATTAAATCCATGAAGATGATATAAAGTATTGGAAGAGAGAAATTCCTCATCTAATGTGTGAAATGTAAAAGTATATGCCTCCTACATTTTTCAATGCACAAGAACACTACCTCATACACCAAGTTGAGGAGATTGAAATGTGTGGACCTGTTCACACAAGGTCAATGTGGATGGTGGAGAGGCACTTGAAATTATTGAAGGCATTGGTTAGACAAAGAGCATGTCCTGATGGTTCTATGGTGGAGGGATATATGGTATATCAATCCATGGTGTATATTAGTCAATATCTTCCTAAATTAGCAGCGCCAACTATGCATGCAGTGGATCGCATTTGGGATTTGAACTACATCAAAAAATCTGAATATCAGGAGCATCTATTGGGGAAAGGTAGAATGAAAAAAATGAGAGGTAATATATTAATAATTGTGAAAATTTATATTAATAATACATATAAATTTTCATTTTTGTGTATATGATCATACTCATTAATATATTAATATAATTTATTTCATAAATTATAAATATTTATAATTAGCTGCATAGTGTACATTATAACTAATATTTAATATTGGTGAATTATGTTTTTTTTTTATTCAGTTGCTCTAGAGTGGGATGCACTGCATTTATACATTGCAAACAATCTTGACTAGATGAATGTATGGATTGAAAGATGTAAACAACATAATGGAGGTAGGTTATCATGGCAACGACTATTTGAATTGGTTAGAGAAGCTCATCGTAACGGAGATGCCAATGTTACGCAGAGGGAGATTGATCTAGCATATGGTTTGAAAGATGGACATGTAAGCAATTTCACCAATTTTATTCAGTTATTTTATATTATGCTAATGTGACTACATGTGTACTGTATTTTTCAAATACTTTCGAAGTTATATAAATATATATTAATTTATTAATTGACAATGCATCTTTTACATATCTGACATATTTCAATTGAAACACCACAAGGCTATGTGGTGCAATGGTCGTAAATTTCACATCACATAATTGGATGAAACAAGGAAAACTTCTAATAGTGGGATAATTGCAGTATTCCAGGTTAGTAATGTTTCCTCTAAGAGTGACAGACATCCCTGAGAATCTGAAAATAGATACTATGGGTATTTAAACGATATACTTGATTGTGACTTTAATTCCTTCAAATTAGTATTGTTTGATGTCAAATGGTATAGGTTACGAATGCATGAACGTGATCAGGAAAGAATTGTTATTCAACATGCCAACGAATTTCCAATGATTAAAACAATGATGTTTGAAAGAGGACATGATCACTATGTTTTTCCAAGCTAATGTGAACAGGTCTTTTACTCAAATGTTCAAGGTGAAAGGGATTGGTAATTTGTTGTTAGATATGATCCAAGAGGAAGGCCAATTAAGTATACTCATTTACAGGAAGAAGATGATATTGAAGATCAAGAAGATGATTCGACAGAATATTAGACAGAGCTAGAAGATCATGGAGGGTCGACAGATGAAGAAGATGAAGAAGATCATGATCTAGGCATAGGAGACAATATTGCAATTCATGATGATGATGTCCATGAAAATATGCTTGAAAATGACATCGATGACAATGATGATATCATCAATCCTTTCAACATCGTTTAAGAACCAGATGATGATACAGATGTCAAGTTCGATGAAGAAGATCAAGATAGAGAATAAGGATGATTACACAGATGTTGAGGTTGGGTTAGGTACGTGACTATATAATATTTTAATTTTTATGAATTATTATCTTAAGATAATTTACTTTTAATGTCATGGGTTAGTTACATGTTTTTAAGTTTTACGTGAAGTTTTTATATCCTAGGTTACATGTTGTTTAATTATTATTTGAAACCTGAAAATAGTTGTCAATATAGTAAAGTACGTGGTAGAGTAAAAATATCATTTAGAAACACATAATTTCATGTACCTTCATTAAATTTTGTTTTTTTAGTTTCTATGCATGAATCTTAATAGGACGTTGCTTTCGATTTTTTATGTTTTGTAGATTGGGTTTTGGGGATCAATTGAGAGTGATGTGAGGGGGAGGGGAGGGGCCATGTGAGCTTCCACCTTCACGTGGTTGGCCTTGTTTAGCAGAGGATAAATTATTCTTGAAACTAAGAGAAGCTATTTCATTTTTATACCATCATGATCGTATAAGATTTCATCAATATTGTTACCGATTTGAATCTTCTTAGAATTGAGATTCGTTACATAGTCGTTGAAAAAAGACAAAAGACTTATGTAGCGGATATTAATTTGGTCTTTCAATGGGAAATTTTATGACATTAGTATGTAATTTTGTACAAAAATAATGGATCTTGGGTACTACAACATGGTCAATGAACGAGGAACGATGAACAAGGAACAAAAATTGCACGAGGACTAGACACCGACAACAAGGACCTGTGAATGGGGCCAACGTTGAAATTTTTTCAAACAGTTTGTGTATGCACTAAAATTTGTGATGGATAGACTATTGGCATGCCTTAACAATATGGGATTGTTTATGGACTCATATTTGAGTGACACACCCACTTTCTTCCATCACCAATTCATCATGTAAACCATAAACCCTAATTTTCTTTCAAAGTACACAATTTGGTTGATGCAAGTTTTAGGCTTTTGTTGGTGTTTCTTTATTTTTCTTTCAAGTTCTACATTAATGTATATAAAATGCATCTGTTTCATTTTTGTGATGAAAAATCCCTCTATTTATTTGATTTATTAATCAACACCATCAAGATACTAGAGGTTGGCAACAGGGACCTGCGAATGGGGCCAACGTTGAAATTTTTTCAAATAGTTTATGTATGCACTGAAATTTGTCATGGATAGACTATCAGCATGCCTTAATGATATGGGAGGGTTTCTAGACTCAAATTTGAGTGACACGCCCACTTTCTTCCATCATCAATTCATCATGTAAATCATAAACCCTAATTTTCTTTCAGAGTACCCAATTTGGTTGACACAAGTTTTAGGCTTTCATCAGTCTTTCTTCATTTTTCTTTCAGGTTCTACATTAATTTATATACAATGTATCTGCATCATATTTTGGACGAAAAATCCCTCTATTTCGTTGATTTCTTAATCAACACCATCAAGATACTAGAGGCTGACAATAGTGACATGTGAATGGGGCCAAGGTCGAAATGTTTTCAAACTGTATCTGTATGCATTGAAATTTGACCTGGATAGATGATGCAGGAGCATCGTTGGCAAGCGCACAGAGGCGGGACCACTCAACACGTTAGATTTCTTCCCTAACTTAAACATGGGAAGTTACAACCAATTTCGGATTCCGCCTCCACTCAACGTCGGAATTCACCTTTGGAGGCACGCTTGAACCGGTGCCGAATTTTACCCTTTGAGGCAAGTTTTGAAATTGTAAACAGAGCAGGAGTTTCCACTTTGGCTCTGGAATGTGATTGAACTAAGATAGTGTAGGATGAAATTTAGAGTAGGAAAGTAGCTAGGGGATACCCTAGAAACATTTTTGATTTATGTAGAAGTTTGTACACCTAGTTAGAGAGGGCGAAAAATACAGAGAGAAAGTAGTTGTAAGAGAGAGTTGTGAGTTAGTAGGAGATCTCAATCTTTTGAGTTACTGTAATTTTGAATGTATTGTGTAACCAGTGGGCAATTGTGAATATAACAGAATGGAAAATTAATCCAAATGTATGGTGTGTGGAATGTGTGCATTTTCCTGTCATTTTCTGTTTTTCATGAACAAGTGGATGGAACTGTGAATTTTCCCAGTTTCAATTGTTTCTCTTCATTGGAAGCTCTGCAAGGTGTGCATCGAGCCAAAGAGGAACACCATGGATCTGAGTTATCAAAATCCCTCAGACGTAAGGATTGCGTGGGAAATAAAATTCTAAACTAGACAAACCTTAGGAGGAATAACACTTCGGAAGTGTTATCGAGATCTAGGAACTCATTCCCTGGAAGAGGCGAAGACCGAGTCTTCAAAGACTTAGAAAATCTTCTAATTCTGAAGCGAGTAAAAGCTCAGGAGGAAGAACATCGTCGAGTGTTGGATCATGGTGGAAAATCCCATGGACTGTCCAATTTGAGGAAGGAGCGCAAGCTTTAACACTGCACAAATCTAGGAGGGGAGATCACGGAGATTTGGACGGACGATGGAGAGTCCTCGAGGAGAAATGCCAAAACCCCGTAGACCATTGGATTAGGTGGAGTTGCGAGGAGGTTAGTAATGAGGGCTTCTTGACATCAAAAGCTCGGAAGGAGCTGTGACTGTCGATCACAAGAAGATCTGGACTGTTGGTCTATTTCGTGATTTCGGGTACCGCGAGTTGGAAAGACAGAGATCCTTGTCTTTCAAAACCCTGAATTGCGAAATTGTGAAATAGTGATTTGACATGAACCATCGATCACAGGAAGATATGAACCATTGGTCCATTTCAGGATTTCGAGTACCATGAGTTGGAAAGATAGAGACCCTTGTCTTTCAGAATCTCGAACCGTGAAATTGTGAAATCGCGATTCTACCAGACCCGTCAATCCCAGGGATCGTTGTGAGCGTTGATCAAATGCCAGGACATTTTGGCATTTTATACTTTTGGTAACTGAGGGTTCCAAGGGGCAGAGATATCCCTTGAACCCATATTTCCTGGAATCACGAAACGCAAAAACCTGAAGGAGTAGACATCGGGACATTTCGGCAATTCTAAGGACAAGGAGTCAGGGCACTTTGCATCGAAAACCTTGAAGTCACGAAATGCGACGTGTCTTTGGAGTACCCTTTCAGGGTTCGGCATTTCGGCAACCAGGGGTTCCAAGGGACAGATATATCCCTTGAACCTAGATTTTGTGAAACATGAAAACCCAAAAGAATAGGCGTTGGGGACCTTTCGGCATTTCGGCAACTGGGTATTCTAAGGAGCAGGGATATCCCTTATACCCAGATTTCCTAAAATTGTGAAACCCAAAATCACGATTCACGAAAAGAAGGAAGGATAAGTGTGTAGTAACGGCTCTTGGTCGTGTGTTGTGGGAGCTCACGTTTAGCACCTATGAAAATCCAACTGAGCATTTGTCGAGGGACTTGTGTGTCCATTCGAAGGGTTCCAGTTTGGAACCAGAAGAGCCATTTTGGCTTCGGAACTTGAAGATCCTGACCAGGAGGTCGCACATCCCTTAGGAGAGATAGGGAATCTGCATCAGGTGGTATCAGAGCATAATTTTTTCATCTGTAGACTTCAGGCGAAGGAGGAAAAGAAGGAGACAGAGAACTCGAAGTTGTACTATGTGTGTGACAGATAGTCGACATAATGTCGCCAAGAAGATGAGAGCCGCCTTTATCCAACTGTTTTGTAGAGAGGGAGATGCGAGAGCTTCACACCCGAATGGAAACAATGGAAGTAGCATAGAGAAGAGCACCTAACGTTGGGGATGTCAGTGATGCAGAAAGTGAAGAAGATGAGGTTGAAGAAGTTGTAGAAGAGGATGTTGCAAAAGAATGTTTGTTGAGAGCAGTTGCCAGATTAGAAGGCAGAGCTAAGATAGAGGTCCCCATGTATGAGGGAAATCTAGATGCTGAAGAACTGTTGGACTAGATAAGGTCCATGGAAAAACACTTCGACTATGAAGATGTCGATGAGGAGAAGAAGGTGAAGTAGGCAATCACTAGTCTAAAAGGGCATGCAGCATTGTGGTGGGACAAACTGCAGGGTGAGAGGAGAAGTAAAGGAAAATAGAGGATAAAGAGTTGGGACAGGATGGTAGCCAAACTGAAGGCTAAGTTCATACCCAAAGACTACCAGATCAATCTATTCAGGAAGCTACAGAACCTGAGACAAAGGGATGATAGTCAAGGAGTACACCGAGGAGTTCTACCAGCTAAACATCAGAACTGGACAAAGGGAGAGAGACAAAGAAAGAGTCATCAAATATATAAATGGCTTGAGATATGAAATCCAATATGAGCTTAGCATGATGTCAATAAGGACTGTGGAAGATGCTTATCATTTTGCGCTGAAGGCAAAGGTGAAGTTGGCCAGAAAACAAAACCAATGAGGAAGAGGTAAAGGCTCAATCCCAAGCAAAAGCAAGGGATTTAACCGTGACCGAGCACATCAGTCTAAGGACGAGGCTAAGAAACCACACAATCACTCAGACCGAGGAGGAAGTTTACGAGGAAGATAGAATGGTGGAAGAAACTCTTCTAGAGGAATAGTCAGAGGAGGAGTAAGGTGCTATGTCTTGGGAATGTCCCGAGAAGAATAAGGAAGGAGGAGAAGCTCACATTTCAGAAGCATGACGAAGAGATGTTGAAGCAGAATGAGCAGAGGATGGAGCATCCCTGATGTTGAGAAAATTTCTTTTAAAACCAAAGGCAGAAATTGAAAAGCCAGTGCAGAGAAACAATCTCTTCACGACAGCTTGCAAGACTAAGGATAGATTATGCAAGGTGATCATTGACAATGGGAGCACTGACAACCTAGTATCCACAGAGATGGTGAAGAAATTGGAGCTAAAGACAACTGCACATCCAAGGACATACAAAGTCTCATGGCTACAAAAAGGACACCAGGTAATGATCACTAAACAATGTCTAGTTGAAATTAAAATAGGAGGATATAAAGATGAAATCCCATGTGATGTAATTCCCATGGACGTATGCCACATTTTTTTGGGAATACCATGGCAGTTTGACATAAATTTCATCCACAATGGAAGGAAGAATAGATATACATTGGAGAAGAATGGTAGGACGCATATGTTGTTTCCAATGGAGGAGAAGAGAGCAAAAGAGGAAGCCAGCACAAGCATACTTCTCATGAGTGGGAAGGAACTCTTGAAATAAGTCAAGGAAGAATAGGAGATGCAGTTCATTGTGGTGAGGAAGCCCAGAGTCATCCTTACGAGTACATCAATGGATGATTTCACTAAAGAAGTTCAAGAGTTGCTGGATAATTTTGTTGATATAGTGGTGGATGAGCTGCCAAACTCATTGCCGCCCATTAGGAGTATCAATCATCATATCGACTTGATACCAGGAGTAAGCCTGCCAAACAAAGTAGCATGCAAATTAACACCTCGAGAGAATGAGGAGGTAAGGAACCAAGTCCAAGAGTTGTTGGATAAGGGTTTAGTCAGAGAAAGTTTGAGCACATGCACAGTACCAACTGTGTTAAGCCCAAAGAAATATGGAGGATGGAGAATGTGCACAGACTCAAGAGTCATCAAAAATATCACCATCAGGTACATATTTATTTTACTAAGAATGGATGACTTTATGGATTGCTTAAGTGGAGCAAATTTCTTTTCTGAGATAGATCTGAAAAGTGGATATCACTAGATCAGGATGAGAGAAGGTGATGAACGGAAAACATCCTTTAAGACGAATGAAGGCCTATATGAGTGGTTGGTTATGCCATTTGGATTAACGAATGCCCCGAGTACTTTTATGAGGCTAATGAATGAAATTCTAAAAGACTACATTGGTAAGTTCGTGGTTGTATATCTGGACGATATACTAATTTTTAGCAAGACTAAAGAGGAGCATTTGAGGCACCTAACGCTACTAATGAGGAGGCTACAACAGGAGAAGTTGTTGATCAATCTGAAGAAGTCCTCTTTTATGAATACAGAGCTCATTTACTTGGTTTTTGTGATATCTTTGAATGAATTGAAGATGGATCCAGAAAAGGTGAAAGCGATCAGGGAATGGTCGTCACCAAGGAGCATGTTCTAAGTAAGGAGCTTTCATGGTTTAGCAAGTTTCTACAAAAGGTTCATTAGAGACTTCAGTGGAATTTGTGCACCAATGATGGATACATTGAAGAAGTGGCACAAGTCTTTTAAATGGACAGAGGAGGCTGAAAGGAGCTTCAATATACTAAAGGAGAAGATAACAGAACGACCAATTATGATCTTTTCGAATTTTGGGAAGACATTTCAGGTAAGATGTGACGCAAGTGGAGTTGCAATAGGAGCAGTTTTGAGTCAAGAAAACATACCTGTTTCCTATTTCAGCGAGAAGCTAAATGAGACTAAGAGGAAATACTCCACATATGACAAGGAGTTCTATGCCATAATTCAAGCATTGAAGAAATGGAGGCATTATCTTGTCCCACAAGAGTTTGTCTTGTACAGCGATAACCAAGCTTTACAATTCATAACCCGACAAGAAAAACTGAATCAGAGGCATGCAAAATGGGTTGAATTTATGCAAAATTTTACTTTTGTCATAAAACATATTTCTGGGAAAACTAACAAAGTTGTTGATGTGTTAAGCAAGAGATGTTTAATTCTACAAGAATTCTAGGTGGAGACCTTGGGGTTTGAACACCTTAAGGATATGTATTGTGATGATACAAATTTCAAGGAGGCCTATGAAGCATGTATGATCTATGTACTGAGAGATAGAAGTCAGTGGATGGAATATATGGTTCGGGAAGAATTTTTGTTTAGAGGAAATCAATTGTGCACACCAAGATGCTCAATGAGGGACAATCTTCTGAAGGAGAAGCATAATGGAGGATTGGCCGGACATTTTGGCCACAATACAACGTTTGCACAATTGAGAAGTTCATACTATTGGCCAGGTATGAGAATAGAGGTGATAAAGTTTGTGAATAGATGTAGGATCTGCCAACATGCAAAGGGGAAAAGACATAACACTGGATTGTATCAACCATTGCCAATACCAGAGAGGCCTTGGGATGCAATAAGCATGGATTTTGTGTTGGGATTGCCAAGAACACAAAGGGGATTCAATTCCATATTTTTTGTGGTGGACAAGTTTTCAAGGATGGCACATTTCATCCCATTACATAAGACCATTGATACAACACATGTTGAAAATATGTTTTTCAGAGAAGTTGTGAGACTTCACGATCTACCCAGGAGCATTGTCTGTGATATAGACACAAAATTTGTTGGTCACTTTTGGAGGATGTTGTGGAAGAATATGGGGACAGATTTGTCCTTCATCTCTGCTTATCACCCTCAAACAGATGGGTAGACTGAGGTGGTAAATAGAAGTTTGGGGAACTTATTGAGAAGTCTAGTTACTGAACACCATAAGCAGTGGGATCAAATTCTGCCACATGCAGAATTTGCATACAATGACTCACCAAACATAAGCATTGGAAGGAGCCCATTCCAAATACTCTATGGAATGCAACCCAGGGGAGTGTCTGAGTTGAGAGAATTGGAACAGGGAGAGATCAGAAGCGCTGGAGCAGAGGATTTTGCTACTGAAATGCAGAAACTCCATAGTTGGATCAAAGAACAATTATAGAGTTCTAACCAAAAATACAAGAACAGAGTTGATAAGCATCACAGGGAACTTCAATTTGAAGTGGGAGATCAGGTTTTAGCACATCTTAGGAAGGAAAGGTTCCCTAGGGGAACATATAACAAATTGAAGATGAAGAAGATAGGACCCTGTCAGATCTAGGGGAAGTTTGATGCAAATGCCTATGAGATCAAGTTGCCAGATGGTGTGGGCATTTCACCCATACTCAATGTCTCAAACCTGTATCCTTACAAGAAATACGACACAGAAGGATCAGAAGATCAAGGAAAGATTCAGTGGGGGAAGCAGATGCCTATGGCAGAGAAGCTACAGATGGAGAAGATTCTGGATCAGAGGATTGGCAAGAAGACCAGGAGGAAGATTTATTTTGAATATCTGGTCAAATGGAAGATTCCAGTTGGGAAAACGAAGCTTCTATCTAGAAGCAATTAAAGTCAGTAGAGGAGCTCATGGACAGGAGTCCATGAATTTTTGTCAAGGGGAGTATGATGCAGGAGCATCATTGGAAAATGCACAGAGGCGGGACCACTCAACACGTGAGAGTTCTTCCAGAACTTCAACGTGGGCAGTTACAACTGATTTCATAATCTGCCTCCACTCAGCATCATAATTCACCTTTGGAGGCATGCTTGAACCGGTGTCGAATTTTACCCTTTGAGGCAAGTTTTGAAATTGTAAATAGAGTAGAAGTTTCCACTTCGGCTCTAGAATGCAACTAAACTAAGATAGCGTAGGATGAAGTTTAGACTAGGCAAGTAGCCAAGGGAAACCCTAGAGACATTTTTGAGTTATGTAGAAGTTTGTACACCCAGTTAGAGAGGGCAGAAAATACATAGAGAAAGTAGTTGTAAGAGAGAACTGTGAGTTAGCAGGAGATCTCAATATTTTGAGTTACTGTAATTTTGAATGTATTGTGTAGCCAGTGGGCACTTGTAAATATAACAGAATGGAAAATTGATCCAAATGTATGGTGTGTGGACTGTGTGCATTTTTCTGTCATTTTCTTTTTTCATGAACAAGTGGATGGAACTGTGAATTTTCCCAGTTTCAATTGTTTCTCTTCATTGGAAGCTTTGCAAGGTGTGCATCGAGCCAGAGAGGAACACCGGGGATCTGAGTTATCGAAATCCATCAAATGTAAGGAGTGTGCAGGAAATCAAAGTCTGAACCAAACAAAGCTCAGAAGGAATAACACTTCGGAAGTGTTATCGAGATCCAAGAACTCATTCCCTGGAAGAGGCGAAGACTGAGTCTTCAAAGACTTAGAAAATATTCTAAGTCTGAAGCGAGTAAAAGATCAGGAGGAAGAACATCGTCGAGCATTGGATTGTGGTGGAAAATCCCACGGACCATCCGATTTGAGGAAGGAGCGCATGCTTTAACGCTGCGTAGATCCAAGAGGGGAGATCCCGGAGATCTGGACGGACGGTGGAGAGTCCTCGAGGAGAAACGCCAAAACCCCACAGGCCGTTGGATCAGGTGGAGCTACAAGGAGGTTAGCGATGAGGGCTTTTGGATGTCCAAAGATTAGGAGGAGTAGTGACCATCGATCACAAGAAGATCTGGACCGTTGGTCCATTTCAGGATTTTGGGTACCACGAGTTGGAAAGACAGAGATCCTTGTCTTTTAAAACCCCGAATTGCGAAATTGTGAAATAGCGATTCGACGTGAACCGTCGATCACAGGTAGATCTAAATCATTGGTCCATTTTGGTATTTCGGGTACCACGAGTTGGAAAGATAGAGACCCTTGTCTTTCAGAATCCTGAACCGTGAAATCGCAAAATCGTGATTCAACCAGAACTGTCGATCCCAGGGATCATTGTGAGAATTGATCGAACATCAAGACATTTCGGCATTTCGGCCTTTCGGTAACCAGGGGTTCCAAGGGGCAGAGATATCCCTTGAACCCAGATTTCTTGGAATCGTGAAACACGAGAACCTAAAGGAGTAGAGGTCGGGACATTTCGGAAATTCTAAGGACAAGGAGTCAAGGCACTTTGCATCAAAAACCCCGAAGTCACGAAACGTGACGTGTCTTTGGAGTACCCTTTCGGAGTTCGGCATTTTGGAAACCTTGGGTTCCAAGGGATAGAGATATCCCTTGAACCCAAATTTTTTGAAACGTGAAAACCCAAAACAATAGGCCCTGGGGACCTTTCGGCATTTCGGCAACTGGGTATTCAAATGAGCAGGGATATCCCTTGTACCCGGATTTCCCGAAATCATGAAACCCGAAATTGCGATTCACAAAAAGTAGGAAGGATAAGTGTGCAGTCACGAATCTTGGTCGTGTGCTATGGGATCTCATGTTTAGCACCTATGAAAATCCAACTAAGCATTTGTGGAGGGACCTGTGTGTTCGTTCGAAGGGTTCCAGTCTGGAACTAGAAGAGCCATTTCGGCTCTGGAACCAGAAGATCCTAACCGGGAGGTCGCACAGCCCTTAGGAGGGATAGGGGGTCTGCATCAATAGACTATTTGCATGCCTTAATGATATGGGAGGGTTTCTGGACTCAAATTTGACTAACACGCCCACTTTCTTCCATCATCAATTCATCATGTAAACCATAAACCCTAATTTTCTTTCAGAGTACCCAATTTGGTTGACACAAGTTTTAGGCTTTCGTCAGTCTTTCTTCATTTTTCTTTCAGGTTACACATTAATGTATATACAATGTATATGTGTCATATTTGTGATGAAAAATCCCTGTATTTCGTTGATTTCTTAATCAACACCATCAAGATACTGGAGGCGGGCAATAGTGAAATGTGAATGGGGCCAACATCGAAATGTTTTCAAACTATGTTTGTATGCATTGAAATTTGACCTGGATAGACTATTTGCATGCCTTAACAATATGGGAAGGTTTCTGGACTCAAATTTGACTGACACACCCACCTTCTTCCATCATCAATTCATCATGGAAACCATAAACCCTATTTTTCATATGTTCTTCATTTTGCTTTCAGGTTCTACATTAATGTATATACAATGTATCTACGTCATATTTGTGATGAAAAATCCCTCTATTTCGTTTATTTTTTAATCAACACCATCAAGATACTAGAGTCTAGAAACAATGACATGTGAATGGGGCCAATGTCAAAATGTTTTCAAATTGTATATGTATGCATTGAAATTTGACTTGGATAGACTATTTGCATGCCTTAATGATATGGGAGGGTTTCTGGACTCAAATTTGACAGACACGCCCACTTTCTTCCATCATCAATTCATCATGTAAACCATAAACCCTAATTTTCTTTCAGAGTACCCAATTTGGTTGACGCAAGTTTTAGGATTTCATCGATCTTTCTTCATTTTTCTTTCAGGTTATACATTAATGTATACACAATGTATCTATGTCATATTTGTGATGAAAAATTCCACTATTTCGTTGATTCCTTAATCAACACCATCAAGATACTAGAGGCGGGCAACAGTGACATGTGAATGGGGCCAACGTCGAAATGTTTTCAAACTGTATCTGTATGCATTGAAATTTGACCTGGATAGACTATTCGCATGCCTTAACAATATGGGAGGGTTTCTGGACTCAAATTTTACTGACACACCCACTTTATTCCATCATCAATTCATCATGGAAACCATAAACCCTATTTTTCATATGTTCTAGTAGATATGTTAATGATTCCAAGTTTCATATTTGTATTTGACTAAAGGTCCAGCTTATAGCTTGCAAAGTATTAAATTGAGATTTCAAGTTTATAAACCAAATATGAAATGAATCCAATCATCATTTGATATCGTCTCAAGAGAGACGAATGTAAATAATCTTGCGACGAATTTGCTATACTGTCGACGAAAAAAGTTCATCGATAGTATAGCTAATTCGTCGCAAGAATATTGTGTCTAATTTGAATGGTGTTACATGGTTTTCAAGGAGTTTAGGGATTATATTATGGTGCAATGTAGTGTAGTCTATAAGAACAATCTCTATGCCAAACCTAAAAATGGATAGTACCATATCTTGTTCATAAGACAAATATTCTCGGTATGTTTCCTTTGTGGATATGGTGGCTCAAGCCCTCAGTACACATGATGCCAAACAATGAAACATAAAAATTTAACTATTGAATGATAGTGTTATGTCACCCATGGTTAAGGAAATAACTTAAGGTTTTTAGGTCCTATTTGAATCTTCTTAGAATTGAGATCCATTACATAGTCCTTTAAAAAATACAAAAGACTTATGTAGCATATATTAATCTGGTCTTTGTGTGGGACATTTTATGCCATTAGTATGTAATTTTGTAGAAAAATAATGGATCGTGGGTACTACACCATGGTCAAGGAACGAGGAACACATAACAAGGAGAAAGGAATGGAAATTGTATTAGGACTAGACACCGACAACAGTGACGTGTGAATGGGGCCAACATTGAAATTTTTTCAAACAGTTTTTGTGTGCACTGAAATTTGTCATGGATATAATATTTCCATGCCTTAACTATATGGGAGGGTTTTTGGACTCAAATTTCACTCGCACACCCACTTTATTCCATCATCATGTAAACCATAAACCCTAATTTTCTTTCAAAGTACACAATTATTTGGTTGACGCAAGGTTTAAGTTTTCATCAGTCCTTCTTCATTTTTATTTGAGGTTCTACATTAATGTATATACAATGTATCTTTGATGTAGTTGTGATTAAAAATCCCTCTTTTTCATTGATTTCTTAATCAACACCAGAAAATTACTAGAGGCAGGCAACAGTGACATGTGAATGGGGCCAACGTTGAATTGTTTTCAAATTGTATCTGTATGCATTGAAATTTGACATGGATAGGCTATTTGCATGACTTAATGATATGGGATGGTTTTTGGACTCAAATTTCACTCACACACACACTATATTCCATCATCATATCATCATGGAAACCATGTATAGGCACAAAGACACATAAATTATTTTAATAGTATGTATGTCCATCCCTGTCCTACTAGTCAACTTAGGGTTTCCTACTAACTATGATGTAACATTAACTCCCTATGGTGAAAACGAGCACATAAATTTTTTTAACAGTATGTATGTCCATCCCTGTCCTACTAGTTAACTAAGGGTTTCCTACTAACTATATGGTAACACTAATTCTTGGCCCAAGGAAAGTTTGATCCAAAGGATTTGTAAAAAAAATGCAAGAAAACCATGTTATTGTCTAGTGACTGTTTCTCTTCTAGGATAGTAAGGAAGGAGTCATATAAAAATTTTCCATTTTCAATCCTCAGATAATCCACCGAGACATTTTTTTTGGATGAGGTAGTTAAGGGCTTCAATAACCATCACATAAAAGGTTAGTGCAAAAGGGAATCCTCAACGACTAGAGTGGAAAGTTGTCTCGTATGAGAAACTGATCATCAACCATCTCTTTGTTTTTTATTGAGGGCCTTAATATGCTTCACAAATTCCTTGGATGTCATATCTTTGAAAAATATCATAGTAGGATTCTCACGTCTTAAGCCAATGGAAGCCAACTTTTATTTGGACCCCCCTTACTTTATATGTCTCATCAACCTTTAGTATTTGTCATTGTTTGCTCAATTTTTATTCACTGAGGGGATAAGTTGAGGCAATCTTGAAATTTCCTTGAGATCTTCCAATTTTGCCTTATATTTTATTCTTCTAAATGTCATCAACTATGTACCATAACATCTAATAAAGGAAACAATTTTTCTAATGGAATATTCCCACCAAATTAGAATTCAACCTTTGTCCCCTTGGGGCCTTGGACTTAGCTTCCATATTTTGGGGTGGATAACTTCCCCCACTCCCCTATTGAACAACGGGTTAACTTCCATATTTATAGGACCATGCAAATAATTCTTTCTATTCTTAAATATGTTAATTCCTTGGCTAACAATTATGTCCTCCACTCAATTCCCATTATGATGTGTTGAGGTTCATTCTTCATTTCTACATTAATTTTTTGAGTGGGTATACGTTCCCTATATTTAAGAACAACTTAGTTAGTATGGTCATGGGATACCTTCATTGAATTTTACATTTACTAGTGGTAACATTGGTCAAGTGTGATGAGTAATTTTCCTTCTCATCATTCACTTGAGTGGATTCTTCCCTTTGGGTTTAGTCATTAGTTTTGATTCTATATTATAGCAACAAAAAACTTATATTATCCATATTCCAATGCTACAATGATCCACTATCAAATGATTTTTTCCCTCTAAGCAATCCTCTAGTTATACTACCCTTTCCCTTTGCATTCATATAGTTCATCTTGCCTGCTTCTAGAGGATTCACTAGAAATAGCCAACTCCTCATTCACTATTTCAACTTATTAAATCAATAATTACTCAATATTCTCCTTTTCTTGAATGCAATTGTGTTGGCTCACTAATTATCAATGACTATGTCTCCTTCTAGGTGTGACCTTCCTAGTAAGGTATCACATGTTCTTAAATTGCCATGTGTTTTAATTGCTATGAAATCTATCATAAATACCTTTCCATATATGTGTACTCACGTTGTTAATATTCCAAAGGGTCTATTCTAGTAGGATATATCATCCTTAATCAAAACTATGGTGGTCACAATTTTGGTTTCTCTAATTATTTTTGTCTCCATCATAATGATTATTCTATAATCACCATCTAATATTATTAAATTGGGTAGAGTGAGATCTTGTATTTCCATATGGAATTGAAATCATTAATACTCCAATTGATAATGTTGCAGTAATCATTGGAATCTATTGAATGAATTCAATATGAAATGTTCATTGATCACCTTGTCAAAGTGATTGATGGATTTTATTGTCAACCAACAACTCTAGTGGCCTCAATTTTGATTTCTCTAACTTTCCCCATGTATCCTTCATCATATTGTTTACTATGGAACCATCATCCAATAACATATTGGTTAGAGAGAAATCTCCTATTTCCATATGTATTTTTGTGTTCCATCCTTGTCTAAGATCATAATGTTTGTAACCTATACTCCTTGTTTCATCGTATCGATAAATTTTTGGTATTTATGTCATTAATAGTCTAATGGATTGTCATGATAGCCCTCTGAATATGTAGAATTAATTCTTTCCAAGTTTCTCATTGATCACCTTGTTGAAGCCCTAGTTAGAGCTTTTAGCATCTATCAACTCATTGTTCAATTATGTGTAGGTCAACATGAATTCTAAAGTTTTCTTATTTGTATCATGCCTTCCATGTTCTATGGAAATCAACACAAATTCTCTCTCTTGTGCTAGTTTGAACATTCTTTGCATTTGGTTCCTCATTTCTCTAGTGTGTGTTGATTGACATAGATTCTTTTTTCTTTGTGTCAACAAACACATTCTACTTAATTTTTTTCTTAATGCAATGAATTTACAATTCTCTACTAATGATTCTCCTGTTATTTTGGTGTCACTAGACACATCTTCCTTTTCACCTATGTCAATTAACATAGCCATGACCTTTGTACTCTCGAGATTGCAGGGCCATGTTATGGTAGGATTTGGTGTTGTTTCAGTGTTCTTCATGTCGAGATGTTGTATTAGGGGTTATGGTAGTTAAGCTCATTAGGAAACATATAATATAAAAAATATTTATAAAATAAAAATATATATATTATATAAAATATAAAAAATATTTATAAAATCAAAATATTTTATATATGTTATATGTATGTTACATATATAACATATATATGTTACAAATATATAACATATATATGTTATATCTGTAACATATATAACATATATATGTATATATATGTTGCATATATAACATATATACATAACAATCGAACAGTAACATATATATGTCATATATGTTACATATATAACATATATATGTAACAGTTGAATAGAACCCAACCGGCCAAACACCATTCACATTACAGCACAGTCAAACAAAACCCGATACCAGCCTAACACCATTCGTATTGCACAATCGAACAAAACCCGACCAGCCTAACCCCATTCGCATTGCAGAGTTGAACAGAACCTGAACCCTAACCCCATTCCCAGTCATCTTGTTCGAACTCAGCCGACACCATTCACATTCATCCCTGAACTCGGCTAACCCCATTCACATTCATCCCTAAACTCATCCCATTCGCATTCATCCCGATCCACAAAGACAGAAAGAGACCCTAGAAAGAGACACGGTGACCCCAGCAAGGATCCACAGAGACAAAGAGCGACAAAGAAGTGAACTAGACCAACAATGACTTCCATTCCGATAAATTTTCCTCACTCTGTCCTTTTCAAAATTTTCATTCTGAAAAGTCTAGGGAACACATGCATCATCATTTGAATAATATATTCTATATATTCGATCTAGGGCACCATGTTTGAATTAGATATTCTACAGATTTGAGTTAGGGCATATTCGAATTTGAACTTTTGTTCCTAGGGTTTTCCTGGTCACAATGTTATCACAGGGATAACATGAAATCTGTGCCAACCATCTAAAACACTTCAAGAATCCATCTAAAATACCATAACTGCAAATTGGGCAGTCAAACAGTGTGAAATATCCTACAGTCCAAGTGTTTGTCAAAAGTCTACACTCAGGAATTCATATAAAATTGCTACAGCAATGAGTAAATTAATAACAACCTCTATAAACATTTCAGTGGAAAATTGTTTGACGAATTGCCAACACAGTAAAACCAAGAAAAAGACCAAAAATAATTGAATGGGAATTTTACAGTTTTAAATGCACACAAAGCTCTTTATTAATACAATGCTCATTTGGGAAATAAGGATTGGTATCCAGATTGGCCATTCCTCATAGATTTATTCTCATCTAGTATAATCTTTGAACACCCCTACACTCATAATTGATTTTTTCTGACATGGACTATTCTTTTACCAAAATCCTAATAGTCTCATAATTTTTAACAAGCTAGGTGACAACAACAACAAGGCAGAGAGATTGCTACATGAACCTAGATGTGAAGGATTTCTACACAGTTGTGTTGGGTTGAGATAGTTTAGGTGTTAGTTGGAGGAATTTTTCCATTTCATTATTTGGATAATGACATCTAAGTGCCCCTTCACTCCTTCCTTCCAAAATATATTCAACTAAGCATGGAGGGGAATTCCCACAATTCCAAGCATGCTTCTATCCACTTAAATTATTTTCTATGTATAGGCTTCTACCTTGAACAAGCCCTAATTAGAACACTCCTCCATAAATCCCCTTTAGGGTTTGACCAATATTCAAGGTGCCATGTGCAGGTTCCTAATGCTTGCACCTCCCAAGGCTCCTATAAATCCTAGTGCACCCTCTTCCACTCTGTGAATGAGTGCTCAACATAAAATGTTCTAATTTTTCTTTGATGTGGCACTTATACGCTTTTTTTCATTGGGTTAGGATGAACCTGTACAAACTTGAAACAATTTTTAATTGTGACTTTAGGTTAGGACCAACCTAAAATAACTTAAAATTGTTTCTATTAATTAAATTTTCTTTCATTTGGATCCCCTCCTACTAGGGATGACCTCATCATCATCAAATATAACATCAAAATTTGTCCTTCCAAGTGAATTTGACCTTCTTTTTGCTTAAGTAGTCATCCATTAAGGTCATTTATTTCCTTCTTTTGTAGCCACAATGTCAATGAAGCATGTKTTATGCCTCTAGTGGACCTTGTTTGACCATAGAGATACTTTCTAATGCCACATGGCACAATTTCAATAAATATGTTCCTCCATTAGATCTTTTTTTTTCACATGCCTTACTCTAAACTTTCTCCATTGTAGGTATGTTTTTTGTAGTTTTGGTTTTTTCTTACCCTATGTCATGCATTAGCCACCTATTGAAGTGTGGCATTCATCTTCCACATAGTGCTTCATTTAGCCATGGGTTTTGGGCCTTGGTTTCAATCTTTGGAACAAGGCTCTTCATCAATGATGCAAAAAAAATGTAATGAAATCCATGTATCCATGCCTCAAATGTGCCAAGTCTACCAAAATGGAATCTCTTGGTGAAATTTTCCTCTAGAAAATCCTCCAACAAGACAACCATATTTCTCCACACCTTGGACGATGAATGGTCCTATGGAAAGATGGAATAAAGTACATAGCCTCCACAACTTGTAATTGCCATTGAAGTCTAAGGATGTTTTGTTGTGCTCGGATGAAACCCACATTTTTAGGGGGTAGCAACTAGCTCCACCTGGGCATTTCCCTCCCTTGTGGGGTGTGAGAGAACTCTAGAATCTCTATTCTACCTAGAAGGTGAATCAATAGGTTGGCTACCCATGATGGAATGGATCAAAATCTTCACATCCCCTCCACATAATACAATATTTCTTCAATCCCAATTCATTAAAAAAACTTGAGAATGTCCATCTAACTAACTATTCTTAAGGGGCACTACAAATAAATGCATGAGCACAAAATTCCAAAGAGAGCATAAATGAAATCTATTGCTTATGAAAAACAAACGTATTCTTCCTACCATACTCGACAACAAGAAGATGAAAAATCTAAGTGAAATCGAAGAGATAATGAAAAAATCATTTCATCTCATTGAAAGCAAGAGATATCCTCTTGTGTTTGGAAACAAACTAAAATGAAGCTACATCAAATTTCATGCAAGCATTTTCTGGAATCTTTGTCACTATATGGTTGAAAATTGAGGTGATCTCTTCAAGGGAAAAGAAAATACCAATATCACACTAATATTGGTGTGTGTTGTTACATGCTTGATCTATCTAATATTCTATTACGTTGTTATAGTCATCATCTTCAACATATAAATAGGGTAGGCAATCATTTCGCCATGAATCACCTCTGTGTATTAAAAAAATCCTCTCCAAACATTGATGTACAAGCTTCAATAGTTGTCCTCCTTTGTTTCCATACAAATCATTTGTCATAGAGTCTAGAAAAAAGGTTTTAGAAAGCATCTTGAAGATAAACCCACAAAATGTTTGCTGCCCCTTTTCACTGCTATCTAATGATGCATGCCATTAAAAATCGGATTTGGGAAAATAAATGAGCTCATGCTCCGAGGTTTGATGTTGTCATTTGGAATGCTAAATTTCTGCAATACATCAACAATTGTGCATGTTGTTGTCCCAAAAATATTGTAAAATTAGATCCCTTTACAAAAATTTTGTGCATATATATAGTACGAGTCGAAGATATCAATGGATGGAAAATTCCTGCATGTGTAATGTGATGAAAATTCCCCTTATGTTACAAGAAATATACCCCATTAATGAGGACACATGAATGTTGATTGATAATAGAATGTGAATCATATATGATAGCATATTTTGGCTCTCCAAGTTCATAGGAAATAAGATATGCATATCTTATATGATTCAAGGAAGTACATTATCTTCAATAGAATCTTCACCACGATTTTCACCATGGAGATCTTCTATATGAATAAATGCAACATTGACTTCAAGGATTTCATCTGTAGGATTATTGTTCAGATCTACAACTTATGTATAAGTGGATCATGGGGTGAAAGAGAAAGTTGGTCATCCTCATCAAACTCATTTCCAAGATTTACCTAGGATGATTTTAGGTACTTTTCTACAATGGTGATGAATGAGTTTAGTGCATTATATTTATCTTTGGTTTTATAAAATAGGAGATTAGAAGGATCAATTGTGTATGCAAGCACCAAATCATCAAGCTCTCTTCTCATTGTATGAAAAATATCAATCATAACATATTTCGTGTGTGATCCTTCAACATAACCAAGATCCCAAACCTTGCAAAATGCTTTGATTAAACCTAAAAGAGAAGATATCTCCTTCGTAATACAATCATAAAACCATTCCAATGCATCATCTTCCAAGGTCATTAGAAATATCTTTATCATGACATCCTCATTGGAAACATTAATACATGGAATGGGTTCAATGAAAGATGCAATATGTAGTGGAGCTGAATCAGTTTGTCCTTAGAAATTTGGAACTTGTTTTCCCCAGTTTGGATCAAAGAGCTCATTTGGATACTCTGAGATACCCGAGAAATATAATGGGTTGAACCATCCTTTCATCAACGATTCTTCTAAAAATGTCATATTTCTTTACTTCCAATATATTGATAAGTTGATACGAAATTTGAAAAACATATATCCATCATACCTTATTTCAATATCAATGGAGTTTCTAGGTGATTCTTCAAATACCTTCAAGTCTCACCTCTACAAACAACAAGTTCAGTTCAAATCTTCTAGAACGTGATTTTTTTCCTTTGTGGAGTCACCAAATGGGAATAAGACAAGAGAAATGCCTTCATCAAATTATTGTAGCCAACCACTCTCATATAATTATGATCCATAAATGGTATGCCTATGACATCTTGTCTATATTACCAAGACATAATTGAAAAATAATAAATGTAAAAGTATTTATAATTACTTTTGACCTGAGATCAAGCTTCTACATTGTGAATTCATTACCATGAAGAAATGGCTTTGTGCAAATACGGTTTCACTTCTCCGCTTAATTGGTTGTGGTTCCAAGGCCAATTCCCAACAACATTGTAGGAAAAATACATTCTATATCAAATTTTCAAACACAACAACTGATAATCACCCATTTACCCATTCATTAAATTTAGTCAAAGAAATAAAAAATATGTATGGTTCTTTGTTCTTACCATTTCTATTGCCATTTCAATCATATCGTTGCTAACTACGGTTTCTCATAGGATATTGGGGGAAGTTATGGCATCTTCATATGACAGGGGCCCAAATCATTTGGTAGAAGTGGGGCTTGTTGCAAGGATGGAGGTGACTAGGGGTTGTTCCCCTACTACATGATTCTCTGACAACTCTTTAGATAATACGATGGGTTGATCATCACTCTGAAGGTATTTCTTTCCTAATACATCGACCAATAATTTATTACCTTATACCTTTCAATCAACTTATTGAAAAGCATATCCATGGGATTATTTGATAGGCTTGCAAAGTGTCATCAAGTTTCTTCCTTATTTCCATGCAATGTTGAAGAAAAAAAATTATCGTCGTACAATTATTCAAGAGCCTACTCACAATCTCAAAATTTTGCAAATTTCTTAAGAACTGGAAAGCAAAAAAGAAGACTAAAAGAAATTCATGATGTCATGTAATAATTTTATTAGATGGTTAGATGTACATTATATGTTAAGCCCTAATATTGGCTAATTACTCCTTAATTGGGGCATATTACATTAGTAATGTTATTTTATTTATGTTGGCTTTATTCCATTAGTTGTAATTATACCTGCTAGTCTCCTATATATACCAAGGAGACATTTTCATTTGGAATCATCTTGTACTTGAACTTTTATGTGGGGTAAAAGGAGGTTGCCCCCTCGAAGAGGCTTATTATCTGAAATTATCTCTTTTTCAAGGTGTTGAGTACTTACTCTGAGATTTTTCTATGCTATATTGATGTTTGGTTCTTAACATATGGTATCAAAGCTCAAGGTCTTGGGTTTTCGCTGCTACATTTGAGACACCTTGGAATTTTTGCTATAACTTTTTTTCTACAATGTTTCTGAAGGAACAGATTTGAGAATATTTACTATATGGATCAAGGTACGTTGGGTTAACATTTCATCTCCTAAGGCCTTATACTTTTGGATATACATCCTGTACAAGATAGGGTTCTGGAATCATCCTGAACTTAGTCATTGTGGAATTTTCACTATAAACCATTTTTTGTAATGTTTCAGACCTTGAAATCTGGAGGATATTCACATAACTTATTAAGTTATCTGTGGTATAACTTTTAGCTTCTAGGTCATATTACATTTCTAGATACACCCTGTGGAAGATAGGGTATTTGACTAGTCCTATTGACTAGTCTCAAGAAGGTGTTCCAGGTAAAACAATCATAACTTCTTCGTAGAGTATCCAAATTGAGTGACACTAGTTTCATTGGATAGTGGACAGACTATAGTATTTTGGGTACGATTTTTAGAATTGTATATCAATTATTTTGTGCGGGGCACGCTATACAAGTGAGATCTTCTAGAAAGGACAAAAATCATCAAGTTGTGGGGAAGTTACCGTAAATTCCAATTGGCACATCCAATTTTGATTAGACATGTGGCATTGTAGAGAAGAAATTTCAAAGAACTACATAAAAGAAATTTGCATACCTAGAAGGGCCGAAACTTGGGAGATACAACACAATAAAGATTGTCTAGCAGAACCACCTCAAAATCAAGGTTCAAAAGTGATACTTGGCCAACATGCCACCCAAAAAGGGAACTTCTACACCAAATAATCCTCTAGACAATCCTACTTGGACTCTTGATGAATGCGAAGAAATGCGTAGGGACATAAATGATTTACAAAAGAATATAGTAACAAAAGATGAACTACAAGAGATGGAAGCTAAGTTGGAGGCAAATATGGATGGTTTAAAAGAGGAGATCATGGAAGTATTGAAAATTTTCGTAACAGAGAAGACACCTAAAAGTGAAAATGCATCCCATGAAATTCATGATGAGGACACAAGGAAGGTGAATCAAGAATGGAGAAACTCCAACTTTGGGTTGAAGACAAACCACATTCATAAGATAGATATGAATAAGTTTGATGGCAAGGACCCAATCACATGGATACTTCAGATGGAGCAATTCTTTGATCTACATAATGTGCCACATACACAAAAGGTATGAATTGCTTCTTTATATTTAGAACCCAAACAATTTTTATGGTATCGATGGCTTTGTTCTCACAAATCACTCCTCACTTCGACAATTTTCACGGAAGAAATGATAGCACACTATGAGGATACAAGGAGCAATACCTTCTTTAGCCAATTGATAAATCTCAAGCAAAAGTGTTCCGTTACCGAGCACATTAAGAACTTCCAAAGATTGAATATAAAGGTAACAGATATTCCATATGAGCACTTGATTGATGTATTCATAGGAACTTTAAAGGATAACATTCAACATGAGGTTCACCTTTGGGAACCCAAATCATTGGAGAATGCAATTAAGGTGGCAAGAAATGTTGAAAGTAAAAATATGGCTATGGCTACTAGAAGGACCAATCCTAACATCTATAGAGAGAACAATGCTCCTTCTTCTAAAGCACCTCAACCTATAAGGTTGACACCTCAACAATTGGAGGAAAGAAAAGCAAAAGGTTTATGCTTTAATTGTGACAGCAAGTACAGTAAGGGACATAAGTGTGGTGAGAAGAAATTATTCTACATAGATTGTGAAGAGGAAGAAGAACAAGAACAAGAACCATCTCAAGATGAAAACATAGAAGCAATTTTGTCTGAAGAGATGACTCCCACGATATCGTGTAATGCATTGGATAGAATTAGCACTCCTCAAACCCTCAAGATCGAAGGATACATCAAATAGAAAAAGGTAATAGTCCTAATTGATTCTGGCAGTACTCATAATTTCATTCACTATAAATTAGCCAAAACTCTCAATTGCTTTGTATATCCAGCGCCATAGTTTCAAGTAATGATTGCATATGGAGGAACTATCAATTGCTCAAGAAAATCCAATAAGATAAATCTTACTATGGGGGAATATGTAATGAATATTCCAATGATTGTTATACCCATGGGTGGTGCAGATGTTGTACTAGGAATCCAATGGTTATAATCATTAGGAACAGTGGCTTTTAATTTTCAAGAACTTTTCATGAAATTTTCATTGGAAGGAAAAGAAATTGAGTTAAGAGGTATCACAGGAAAACTCGGTAAGGTGATAAGCTCTAATGGCATGACAAAATTATTTAAAAAGGGGCATCAAGGTGTTATTGCACAACTATGCTCACTAGATGTTCAAACATATATGCCATCTATTCCTCAAGATCTCCAAGGAATCATTGATAATCATTCCAAAGTATTTGAAGATATTTCCAAAGGTCTTCTACCCACTCGAAATCATGATCATGAAATTCACCTAATTCCTAGGAGTGTTCCTCCTAACATCAGGCCATACAGATACCCTTACGTCCAAAAGAGTGAAATTGAACGCATGGTTGAAGAAATGTTAGAGGCTGGCATTATTAGACCTAGCCAAAGTTCTTACTCTGCACCAGTGGTAATGGTATTCAAGAAAGATAGCTCATGGCATATGTGTCCAGATTATAGAGAGCTCAACAAGATCACTATTAAAGATAAGTTTCTCATTCCCATCATTGATGAATTGTTAGATGAACTACATGGAGCAATCTATTTCATAAAATTGGATCTTCGTTCAGGGTATCATCAGATTAGAATGAAGGAAGAACATATCCCAAAAATAGCATTATGAACTCATGAAGGCCATTATGAATTTTTGGTCATGCCTTTTGGCCTTACAAAT